>CAJHQP010000032.1:127500-428850 GCA_905132765.1 Moricandia arvensis | reverse complement strand
GAAATATGAGGAGGAGATTGGGCATTGGAGATGATGTCCCAAAATAAGAGCATCTACAAAATCAAATTCAAAACTTCAAATAAGAATTCTTACATTTTACAAAAGCAACTTCAAAACTTTAAATTTTGAATTTTGAACAGTGAAACTTCAAATTTAAAATTCTACTGTACAATATTTCATATTTAAAGTTCCTAAATCCTTGCAATTATCTATTTTTAAATAATATTGTTAATTTTTACTGTTATCACTACTATAGTCCTAATTTTTTTATACAATTTTAAAACTTTTAGTCTTTATAATAATCTTGTCAATTTTTATATTTATCATTTTAGTCTTTATAATTCTATTATCTTATACATTTTTAATAAAAAATTATATACGTTTTCAACTTTTATAATTATCTTTTTAGTCTCTAATTTAAAGATTTAATTACTGTTCATTTTTTGTAGTTTGTATTAAAATGTAATATTTATTGATTTATATTAATTATAATAATTTTTAATATTGTAATATGAAAGTATTGTGACTCTTATAAAATTTCATCAAAGATAACGACTATATAAAATATAGAAATTTTAAAGTTAGATCTGAAGTTCTTCTTTTGGAGACTCAGAGCATGATTATTGGGGGTTCTTAACCAAAAGTAGTGGTGGATTCCACCATTTTTCCTAAGAATCCCCTCTAAAAGTTCTTAATTAAGAACCGTATCTTACACTGTTTCGTGGGTCCACTGCCACGTGGTGGCCCACGATTGGTTTGTTTTATTTTTTTTTTAAATCTGAGAAGAAGTAAAAAAAAGCTAAGAGCATAATTAACCCTATGGGTTTCTAAGGTTTTTTTTTTTTTTAAGTGAACCAATCGCGAGTCGACACGTGTCAGTGGGGTTCGTGAACAATGTAAGAAACTCTTAAAAACCGGTTCTTAGTTTATAGTTTTTGTAACATATCCTTACACTGTTCATGGGTCACACACCTTAAGAAACCCACTTAGCGATCCCCCTTAATCATGGCCTAAGAACCGCAATGAGGGGTTTTAGCAATAAACATGCTCTCACATCATCAAATTTCAAATTTGAAGTTTTGCCTTAGAAAATGCTCTAAAGCCCAAATTCATGAACTACTCCAAACCACTCCCTCTCTCTTCCCATCTCTCTATCCTCTCTCTCTCTCTGCAAATCTAATTTTCATTTTTTTATTTGGCAAATAAGCCCTAAATGAAGATCAATTGAGTAGATATGGATATTCCAGCATCACGTTCTGAACGGAATTTCTGGTTTTTAGGTTTTGAGTTCATCTTTCTAAATCTTATTTGGAATTTTATTCATATTTGAGTTGGATCAAAGATGAATCTAAATCTTCAGTTTGAGTTGGATTCAGATTTTATAATTAGTTAAATATGTCTAGGTCTAATCACACCATACTTACGATAATTGAAATTTTTGTTTGTATTTCATTATAAATTAAACAATCCGTAACCAATAAATAAATAAAGATTCAACTTCCTCTAGCTAGAAAATGATTTATGCCATATTTTAATAATGTCAGCCAATTCGATCACGTACTTTAGTTTAAAATTTTGTAGATATGAAGAAGACCAAAAGATATGCAAATACATATATGATTTGAGCCCAACAAAGAGTAAATTACACACGAAAAAATGTCCAACAAAGAAATGACATATATTTTCCCAGCCATATTCGGGAAAATGGATGGATCAACAGATTCTTACAGAAAGTAATTATTTAGCCATCCACATAATGCAGCGTATAGATTTCCCTTCCACAAGTAAATCGAAAGCCTTGTTAATTTCCGCAAAGCTTAACTCGTGTGTGATAAAACCGTCCAAATTAAGCTCCTGAAATTTATTTAAAATTAGAAAAATCACATGTCTCCTATACATAATAAAAAAAGAATGCCCTAGGTTACAAATAGTTATTTTCAATAAATAATTACTATTATCATATTTTTCTTTCTTGAGAAATATCTTAAGATAGATTTAAAAAAAATTTCATCATGAAAATAATTTTGACGGAAAAAAATGACTATAATAATTTTTATTAAATGGTGTAAATATATATTTATATCATTGAGTTAAATAATCTAGATTTAAGGTTTAGAGTTATGGGATACGTTTTTGGAGATAAAGAGTAAAATTAAAAAATAAATTTAAAATAAAAAAAATTATTTTGATCATTTTTTTTGAGATCTATTTTTGTGGTAAAAACTTCAAAAAAATGTTTATTTGACAAATTTATCCTATTTTCTTTCACTTATAAATAAACACATATGTTATATGTATGTATATATCATCATTGTCTTCCTACTTAATTCAAAATAGATTTGCTTTAATACCTTTTTCAAATAACGATCGACGAGAATGGGAATATCAAGTTTGGGTTTTAGACCACCAAACAAACTTCCGCAGACAGTTCTACCTCTGAGAATAGCTTGACTAGCTAAGCTTATTGGCGAAGCGTTCTTCTCCATCCCCAATATTACCGTCTTCCCTGACCCCTACAAATTAATTAATAGTAAAACCAATTTACTTTGGTCTATGCATAGAAAACTGTTAAACCAAATAGAAAACCGGTAAAAAAAAACCTTACCGTGCGGGTGCTATTGAAAGCCTCCTCCATCAAGGAAGCTAAACCAATGCATTCAAAACTGTAGTCAACTCCTCCTCCTGTCATTTCTTTAATCACCTTTTTTCACAACAACAACAATGTTTTTTTTTTTAAATTATGTCTGCACGTTTAATTTGATTTGAAAACTTTATATATATATAAAAAGTTTTGTAGATCAACAGACTTGGCTAATTGTCTTCTCCCCACATGAAGCCGTGTTGACGAAGTCCGTGACGCCGAATCTTTTACCTACTCGACATCAATAATTGTAGTTTTAAAAAAAAGTTATAACATGAACAAACAAGTAACAACACGTAGGCGAAAAATATAATATGAGATACGATCCAGTTAGGTCCAGCACTTCAGTCTTCAGATATGGAGATGTTCGGTTGCGGATGACATTTGTATTTATATTTCTTGTGCTTTTAGAGTTGGGATATTTGGATCTGAATCTGTCAACTATATATGTTATATATTGTATTTTATTTATATTTTATATATGAAGAGGTTAAGAGCTGAAGTTTGTAAACTTTTAATGTCGAAACCACAGCATATAATACATTATATTTTATGTTTTAACTCTAACGGCGTGCATGGACTATTTCAGTTCCACTAGTGTTATCAACATTTTATAGAAGAAAATGAGAAGAGACCCTATAAAATTGCAAGTAGTAAATAAACCAAACCTATTTCAAACTTGTCAGGATTGAGATCCACACCGATGATCTTTCCAGCCCCATGCAGCCTGGCTCCCTCTGCGACCTGTTTGGCAAATCATTTTTATCTTTTAAATCATCGAATAAAGATTATTATTGTTTTATCTTCTGTTGGTCGGAATCAATTTTTTATTCTTCCGAACAAAATTGTTGTTAATTGTGAAATTGAATTCTATTTATTATTTAGAAAAAAAAACAAGGTACCGCAAGTCCAACAGCACCAAGGCCAAAAATGGCAACGGTGGAACCCTCCTCCACCCCAGCCACCTTCCAAGCTGCTCCAACTCCTGTTTACAACAATTTATTTTGATTCTTGTTTTTGTCTTGTCAATGGAAGAGTTATGGACGATCAAACACATACATATCTTTGTCACAAAACCTTTTCTAACAATAATTTGACCTACGTAGATAAGATAACGATCATGTAAGTGAGATAACAAAAAAAACAACATAATAATTTACCTGTTGATACGCAACAGCTGAGCAAAGCCGCTTTGTGAACAGGGATCTCAGGGGAGATCTTGACGAGATGAGCGATATCTACAACTGTATACTCAGAGAAACTAGACACGTAAATATGGTGGTGGATAACTTCACCGGAGGAGTCTCTGAATCTAGAGCTTGTTCCATATCGTCTCGTGTTTGACAAGAAATCGTCGCAAAATCTCCCGCACCAGTTGCTCTTTGGGGATTTACAGTCTTTACATTCCTCACAGTTAGGGTAAAACACTGGCAAAACTATGTCGCCTTGCTTAAATCCGTCCACGTTCTCTCCTATGCTCTCGACCACACTGGATTAGAAACCAACATATTAATTCTAGTGATTATGCAAAATTGTACAAGAGTGAAATTTAAAGAAAGCATGTGACGAAATGTTCATTCACCCGACTGCTTCGTGTCCTAGAATCTTAGGGAACTTTACACGAGGACCCTGGAAGAAAACTCGATCAAGTGACAGTGAGGATAGATATATATGGCGTTGACTTAGTTGTGAATGTAAATGATATGTAATACTGGTAATACTTACATGGGTTAATTTCCAGTAATTGACATCGGTGTGACATAGAGATGTACAAATGATTTTAATACGAACTTCGTAAGGTTGAGGTGGATCAACTTGGATCTCTTCTATGACCAATGCTTCTCCTGCTTTTCTACATACTGCTGCTTTGCATCTAATCGTCTTTCCTTTGTTGCAGCTTGAGAACGATGTCTTGTCCATGAGTGATGATGGAGTGTGATGATGATGATGAACAGTGATGCAGTGGAGATGAGAGAAAGATAGAAAGAAAGCTTTAAAGCAATGGAAAACATGTCCTGAGGTGGGGGTTGGTGGAATAATAAAAGTTAAAAGCAAGAAATGTTTTAATAAAAAGATACGATATTAATATAATGGTATTATTATTATTTAGGCCCAGTATGTCAACCTACTATGATCCACTTTTGAGAAGAAAAAAGTAACAAATGTCAGAATCTTAATATAAATTTTCGTGGGTCACATTTCGTTACGTGTAATGTTGTCACATATTGAATTATTTAGGTCAAATATTTGAGGAAAAAACTTGAAAACACTTTGCCTATGTTAGTCGGAAACGGTGCTCCTTCTCAATTACCCATTATGGAAGCAATTGCCACATGTTGAATTATTATCATGAAGTTAACTCACATACATATTAGATTTTTGACTGAGCTTTAGAAAGTAGAATTCGATTACCAATCTGGTACAAAACTATTTATTACGTTCTTATTAAACTTTAGATTCTCGTTTACTATATAGATTTCCTATATATTTTTTGAGAATGCAATAAAAAATGATATGTGTCGATTTTATAGTCAATATTTGAGCTCTTCCTTTTGGACGGGTATTTGATGAATATTTTCTATTTCCGAATAATAGAGATCCACTTTCAATTTTCTCTTCTTCTCTTTTTAATTTTTACCAAAATGTTTTTTATATGATCTTAAAGAATCTTTGACTAATGTACAAAGCCAAAATCCCATGAAATTAACCGGTAATGGTTCAAGAAAATTGGAATATCCGGTTTAGATTCAAACCACCGGACAAGCTCTTGCAAACATTTTGGCCACTTAGAAGATCAAAGCTACCCAAACTTATTGGCTCTGCATGCTTCCCCATCCCCAAAATTACCGTCTTTCTTGATCTTGATTTCATTTTTAAGATATATTGTTAAATGACATTCTAAGTTGTAAAACTGAACCATGATCATAGTGATGCTGAATCGACTGAGATTGGGTAAGATCCACACCTATTAAAGATGCTAAGCCAACGCATCGGAAACTGTATATTTTTTGTTTGTTTTGGGGTACATGTTATATTATGGGACAAAGTTAACAACTAAAATGCTACGCGCACTTGATAATTTGTGTTTGTTTTACAGATTTAAACCAAATTATTTGTTTTAATAGGATGACAAATTGAAATATTCTTATGAGGATAAATAGGAAAAATAATAGAAGACGAGAGGTTAATTAGTGTATCTTTGACTCTTTGTTGACAAAAAAAGAAGTTCAGAGAAGAGAAAGAGAAAAAGAGATAGGTTAACTAGTCTATCTTTGTTGCACTGTTCACCCATTGGACACTATCTAATTTTGTCCAATGATGGCTGTTAATCTTCAACTTCAATACCAGATCAGAGAACTAATCTCTCTAAGAAATATTTAACGTTATCTTTTATTTTATTTTAGAGTTTGTGTTTTAGTGTGCGTACGTGTACTCGATTGGTCGAGTTCTTGGGCACGAACAATAAACCCATGTACACTCACGAGCCACTTGCGACAAGCACAACGTGAAAAAATTGGAAATCAAAGAACTAATACATTTACAAGAACTAGAAGAAAAAAAGAAACAAACACATGTGTAGGAGAAGTTTGTTTATAAGAAAAATGCTACTACTGTCATACCAAAAAAAACTTATCATTGTAAAACCAAAAATAAAAAGTAAGATCCTACTATAACATTCATGAAACGGCCTCTGTATATATATAAGAAATTGTATCTTATATCCTAAATATTACATGGACATTGTTAAATATGACTAACAATATGATTATTTCTAACATTGAATTCAACACTAACTGTGAATGTACACTTACTTTTAAAAGATCTCAAGAGCCTCGAGTTTACATTAATGTTAAACAAGTAAATAACGTGCCTCGGGAATTAGGGATTCGGTCAAAACCTTCTAATAATTCAAAAAAGGAAAAAAAGTAATTAATTTCCATATTATACAAGTAACTAAAACAGGAAATGTTGAATTTTAATGAATATGCCAAAAAGTAATTATTTTATTTTAAGTAGGAATTAATAGTCAAACTTTAATGTTAAACAAGTGATCCCTTAATTGTTTAATGATATGCCAAACAATTCATCCACTCACAAGGTTTAACCAAAAAAACAATTAATAACATCCCAGAATAATAGTTTTAGCATCTAAAAAATCCATGGATTTAATTATTAGTTTGAATTCAAAAGATTCTCAAAAGTCAAAGTGAAAAACATAATTTAATTAATTATTAAACTTAAAGTGCATCTGAATACCAAGTATGGTTTGGAAATCTAATTAACAATAACATGAGCTAATATAAAACCATATGTTATATATATATATATATTTCTCTCATGTTTCATGAAACTAAATGCTAAAAAGAAAGATAACTAAATATACAAAAAAGAGAAGAGGAAAAGATATGACGAAAGAGGAAAGACGAATGATTAACCATTACCCTGCTGCAAGACTCTATTCTGTTAACAGAGCTGAATACAAGTTGATGGTTCGTAGTCTCACGAGCATTGATCCAAACTCATCTGGTCAAACCAATGTTAGTGTTCCGACACATGGTCATGTTAGCAATCCTCAGCCACTCAGACTAAATGACGCTTCTATTCCTCTAGATTCATCGGGACAAACCAATCATGGTCTTCCGACACATGCTCAGGTTAGAAATCCTTTAGCATTCAGGCTATATGACGCTTTTATTCTTCAAGGCTTATCTGGACAAACCAGTTTCCCTCTTTTGACACAGGCTCATGTTAGCAATCCTCAGCCAATGAGGTTAAATGACGCTTCTATTTCTCTAGGCTCATCGGAACAAACCAGTCTCGGTCTTCCGACACAGGCTCATGTTAGTAATCCTCTGGCAATCAGGCTATATGACGCTTCTATTCCTCAATGCTCATCTTGACAAACCAGTTTTTCTCTTTTGACACAGGCTCATGTTAGCAATCCTCAACCAATGAGATTAAGTGACGCTTCTATTCCTCCAGGTTCATCGGGACAAACCAGTCTCGGTTTTCCGACACATGCTCAGGTTAGTAATCCTCTGGCAATCAGGTTATATGCGCTTCTAGTCCTTAAGGCTCATCTGAACAAATCAGTTTCCCTCTTTTGATAAAGGCTCAAGTTAGCAATCCTCAGTTAATGAGGTTAATTGACGCTTCTATTCCTCTAGGCTCATCGGGACAAACCAGTCTCGGTTTTCTGACACAGGTTCAGGTTAGTAATCCTCTCGTAATCAGACTATATGACGCTTTTATTACTCAAGGCTCATCTTCACAAACCAGTTTCCCTCTTTTGACACAGGCTCAAGTAAGCAATCCTCAGGAAATCAGGGTAAATGACACTCTTGGTCCTGCAGTGTCATCAAGACAAACAAGTCTCCTTTTTCCGACACATGCTCATGTTAGAAACCCTCGGTCAATTGGGCTATATGATGCTTTTCCTCTGTATAATCGGTCCCTTCCTTATCCATTCCCATCGGCTTCGGTTTGTCCTAGCACCTCAGTGGTTGAACCATCTAACGCTCAAGCGTCCTCGTCGCGGCCTTCTTTACCGTCGGCTCCAGCAACATCGTCAGTTCCGACAATGTTGTTAACGTCATTGCCATCTATATCGTCGCCATCATTGGCACCATTGGTTCCAGCGAGGCTTCCGACACCATTTTTGCCACCGTTGGCTCCAGTGATTCCGTCTCCTCCTCGAGAGCAAGGGGCAATGGAACCTTCGTTGGCTGCTCGTATTGAGTCCGTTGAGAACTTTCTGAACGAACAAGACGATGATTATAATTTTCTTGCGTTGTCTCCATTTAATCATGAAACTGGAACCAGTAACGGGGAGCAGCAACATGAGAACGTTGCACCACCGGTTGTGACAAACATACCGTCAGGAAGTCTAGACTTGCCCGTTCAACAAAATGGTGTCACGATGGCAATTTCAGAACATGGCCCTTATGAGAACGTTACACCACTGGTTCATGCAACGTTACCGTCTGTACCGTCCATGGATCTACTAAACGGGCCTAATTATCAGCACATGGTGTCAGAGGGCCTTGCACCACCCGTTCATGCAACATTACCATATGAGAATCTATCAACTTGGTCTAATTCTCAGAACGGTTTAGGATCTAGCAATGTCCCACCACAGGCGATTTATCCGTCTGGGAATCTACAAGGAGGGCCTTATTCTCAGAACATTATGCCATCGGCTAATTTTCCACCGCAGGCGACTTATCCGTATGGGAATCTACAAGGATGGCCTCATTCTCAGAACATTCTGCCATCAGGTTATTTTCTACCACATTCGACTTTCCCATCTGGGAGTCTACATGGATGGCCTTATTCTCAAAACTTTTTGCCATCAGGTAATTTTCCATCTCAGGCGAGTTTTCCATCTGAGAGTCTACAAGGTTGGCCTCATTCTCAGAACATTTTGCCATCAGGCTATTTTCCACCAACTGGGGTTGCACCATACTGGCCTAATCATGGGAATGATCAACAATGGGGAAATGCTTTACCAGCATTTCCAACAGGTTTACCATATGAGAGTCAACTAGGTTGGCCTAATCTTCAGAACGGTCTACAACAAGGGATTATTACAGGAAATGCACCTTATGGTCAGACTACTTATGGTGGTAGTTCAAGTTTGGCAAATTATCCTAACACTCAAGAAGATATGGAAGATTACCTTGCACAAGTAGGTTTCCGGAACACATATCCAAGAGTCGTTCAGGGATCCACAGACGTTCCATCATCTTTATCACCTCCAGCGAATTTACCACTGGATAATCCTCAAGAGTGAACGATTTCAACCCTCATCTAGTGTTCTCTTTTCTATTTCAGATGTCTTTGTTGTTATTTGCTTTCAATAATATAAGAAAGGAGTGAAGTTCTTGTAACCTTTGCTTCTTTTTTTGTTTGCATTTGTCTTTGTTTCTGCTGTTGTTGTTGTGATCTCCATTGTTCTATATAAAATAGTTATCGCATTTGCTTTTTATCTTCTCTCATGCTTTTTATTTCTCTTCTAAATATGAAATTTACCAGGCAAAAGCTGAGTTAAAGATCATTGATTTCATAAGATGTTAATCAAATCAACTTTAGATTATTTTCCTTTTTAACACAAAAATGTCAAACATAGCTTCAATAGGCAAAGCAAATGGAAATATGAGAGTAATAATGTATACTTCAAACACTGAAGAAAGAGAGGAGAGAAAGAGAGAATCATCTCTTTGCCTTGACACAATATTGAGTTTAAGATGATTGATTTCATAAGATGTTAATCAAATCAACTTTAGATTATTTTCACTTTTAACATAAAAAATGTTAAACATAGGTTCAAAAGGGCAAATCAATATGAGAGTAATAATGTATAATTCAAATATTGAAGAAAGAAAGAAAGAGAATCATCTCTGTGAGTTGACATAATATTGAGTTTAAGATCATTGATTTCATAAGATGTTAATCAAATCAACTTTAAATTATTTTTCCTTTTAACATAAAATAATGTCAAACATCGCTTCAAAAAGACAAAGGAAATGGAAATAAAGAGTAAATAATGTATACTTCAAACATGAAAGAGAGAGAGAGAGAGAATAATATCTTTGACTTGACACAATATTGACGAAGAAGATGGTTTCAATCCTTAACACACCAAGATTCTTCAATTCTGCTCTTTTGTTGGCTTCAGAGGAGCTGCTGCTTCCCTGATCTCGTCTGCAGATTCATCCTGATCCACACCAAAAAAATATTTCATCAACCACTATTTTCCAAGCAACAGTTTTTATTGCGTTAAGAGAGAGATAGAATACACAAACCTGCATGTCGGATGTCCAAAGAGTGAGGTTGTCACGGAGAATCTGCATGATCAAAGTGTCATCCTTGTATGACTCTTCACCTAGTGTATCTAACTCAGCAATGGCCGCATCAAGAACAACACTTACTTTCTGGCCATGAAAGAAAGTACAATACATAATAGAAGGAAAGATATATATAGATACAATGCCAACAACGGCAAGAGATGCTCTTCAAAAGTAAAACTAGTCTTATCCACATTTGTTCCCACTGTCTATCATCTATCACCATGTCCATTGTTGTATGACTCTTCACCTAGTGTGTCTAATAATTAGGATACTATAGGAATCTTGATTTAAATCACTGTCATTTCTTTGACTCTTTTTTGTTCTTTATCCGGAGAGATACTCCTTAGTAAACATAAACAAAACATGTAAGAAAGCTATGATCGTAAACTACGATCAAATTGATGGAAGTATTGGTTTACACATACGTAAGGGATCATTTTTCGATATATTTTTTTCTGGGAACATCCTAAAATTTCAACTAAAAATGAAATAATTTTTCATTCTCTTCATTACGTAAATAAACAATGGCTGCATCAAAATCTTGGTTATAAACACACATGAGACAAGAACAACACTTACTTCCTGGCCACCAAAGTGTTGAAAAGAAAGTATAACACATAATATACATAAAGATAAATTGCCATTAAGGGAAAGATATGCTTTTCAAGATACCCTAACATGGTGATAGGTGATACACAATGAGGGTACCAAAGATTAGTTTTACTGTTTTTGCGAGGTTGCAGATAGAATCTCATAATAGAAAGAGAAGTTCAATGCTAATCCAAGACGGATAAGATGAGTTGAAGCAAGCCCCTTAGCATTGTCCTGCAAAAAAACGTCATAACATTCAAACACAAACAAGTACATAGATACACACAACTCTATGTACAATCTACACAATAATGAAGAATTTAAGCCTAATCCAGAATCAGAAACTAATCTAGATCAAATCCAAAACCAGAAACCTAATCTAGGTCAATATACACATGTTGAATCCAAACCTGAGCAGATTCGTAAGCGGTGAGGGTGTTATCAACGGCTGCATCTCTCTCGGTCTCTTTACCAATTTTGAACTCAGCCAAGTACCTGTAGTAATCACCTTTCATATTGAGGTAGAACACCTTGGATTCCTCAGAAGAAGCGGAAGGGATGAGCGTAGAGTCAAGCAGCTTTAGGATTCTGTCGCAGATCCTCGAGAGCTCCGATTCGATCTTAGCCTTGTAGTCGCGGATCAAGTTGACGCGTTCGACGTTGACGCGTTCGACGTTGTCGCGGATCTCTTTTTTTTGCTCGATCGAAGAGATTATCCGCCACGAGGCACAGCGAGCGCCAATTACGTTCTTGTAAGCGACATAGAGGAGGTTTCGCTCCTCGATTGTGAGTTCGTTGCCGTCTGTTACGGCAAAGACTTTCTCCATGGATTGGACCATCTCTTCGTACCTCTCAGCTTGCTCTGCTAGCTTGGCCATGTATACAAGATCCTCGTACGACGTAATGGCCATTGTAACTGCTTTGAACGGTGGATCTAGAGGCGGACGACAAAAGTTTATCTCAGATCGGAGAATAGTTTGTGTAGGTTAAAACGAAAAGAAAATGATGGAATCTGGACCGTTGGATCAAACGCGTGAGGGTTGACATGTGCATTTTATTTTTAATAGGAAAAAGTTGAATGAAGATTTTTAAAATACTTGAGTAATTAGGCGCATAATCGTAACACTCTTTAAATTTCAGTTTTGAAGAGAACCCGAGTGTGATTCTTGTTTCTTAACGTGTCTTGTTTTTATTTTTGTTTCATTAGTTGAAATGTGTTGTTTGTTTTTCATTTGGTCGATATTAGTTGTTGTTATGTTTGTGTTTGTTGTTGCTAATTCAATTTAGTCTTTTTGATATCAGTTAACTTTCTTGTCTCTTAATGTGTCTACTTTTTGTTTCTTGTTTCCTTGGTTCGTCTTTGTGTTACATTTCCTTCTTGATAGTTACATTTCATTCTTGATAGTTACATTTTCATTCTTGTTTTTTTAAGTTTCAGATGTTGATTGGAGATAGAAGATAAAACTTGAATGTTTATGCTCATAATCACCGAGACGAGTAATGTGGACTATAGAACAATTGAATGTTGCTGCCTTTGATGGAGTTATCACTTTGTTGTTGTTTATGGTTGTTTTCTATGTTTTTGAATTGCCACTAATCAGTTTTATGTCACTATTGTTGCAATGGCACCAATCACTTAATTAAGTTAATATTAGTATCATCTTGGCGCAGTGTACGAATGAGTTAGACAGTCGATCAAGGAATTAGAAATTAAAAGAGACATGTTCTTAAATCAATCGAGTTTCTAGAGATAGCTTTTTCAAAACCAACTTTTTCAGAAATGAATTTAATCGAATCGAACAAGAAAATAAGCAAAAAGTCTGTATAAATTATCAAAGTATGTAAAACAAAGAAGTCCAAGCTTGTTCATATAGCCCTTCATTTAGATAAACCCCAATAGGAAAAAAATATTATAAACTTATTCTTAAAATAAAATCAAAATAAAAGGAAAGTCATGGAGAAAACCAAATTATAAAAGTAATATTCGAATGACTTATGTTGGCACTAAAATTGTAGGTGTTGCTGCATCATGTTTCACTAGGTGAGAAAGATTCGACCCCGAATCAATATTATTGAAGTCTGACACAAATAAAGACAGAGAACGTAACACTAAAGACATCATATGTGTTGACATCAGCTGGAAGACGAAGACGATATAATTATCATTGATGCGTTCCAACACTTCTAGTGGTTCAATCTTCTTTGCCTTGAGTTTATTGTAAGCATGAGCGGGCATCCGGCCGCATGTCAAATACGCCCACACATAGTCTCCTTATTCGAAAACCTAACGCCAGCAGTGCACATCAACTGATTGGTTGTATTTGGAGGATGAAGACTCGAGATTGGATATTGCCTTAGCATGTATATCAACAAGAGAGTCAACAAATGTAGTTGCATCATCATAAAGTCTTGTATGATCTGGTAAAGTAGACAGCTTCACTGGACCGCGCGGGATAGTACCATAAATGAATTAGAAAGGACAATATCCCAAGCTTTCCGCCGCAAGCTCAATGATCAAACAAACGAAACGACTTGGTGCAATGCGTATGATAGCTTAGATCTAATTCAAATGTCGATCACAAAGGTGACCAATCCCTTGAAGAACAACATAACCATAAAATATGCTACAGCCCAATCAAACGGCAAACGACTTTGCAAACTCTCAAAAGGAAAATCGCTTTGTAATTGTATAACTATACGACTAAATTACACATATCAAAAATCCAATGTTCTTTTTATTCGTTCAACGTACACAAATTCTCACAACATAAATTCAAAATGTCCATGATTTCATTAAACCCAAGACGTAAATAATACTCATGAACAATATTAAAACAAAACCGTAGGCGTTTTATTGACCCAAGATTTGAATCAAACTCAAACAAGATCGTAGTGAGTTCACACAACATTTAAATAAGTTGAGCATATTACACCACATGTATGTTTAGATTAGACCGAAAAAGCTTCTTGAGACTTGATTCGTCTCTTTCTAAGTAGTTCAGCGATGATGAAAGAGAGCTCAAGAGACTGCAAGGCATTAAGGCGAGGGTCACAGTGCGTGTGGTAACGTGATCCCAAGTCATCAAACGTGACTGTACGTGGAATAATAAAAGTTAAAAGCAAGAAATGTTGTATAAAAAAAGATACGATTTATTAATCATAATTCTTTTCAAAAGATTTCAACATCATGGTAATTATATTTAGGCCCAGTATATCTATCTACTATAATCCAAATTTGAAAGAAAAAAAATGTGGAATCTTAATATAAATTTTCGTGTGCCAAAGTTTGCTACGTGTAATGTTGCCACATGTTGAATTACTTAGGTCAAATATTGAGGAAAAAAATTGAAAACACTTTGCCAATGTTAGTCGGAAAAGATGCTCCTTCTCAGTTACCCATTATGGAAGCTATTACAGATTTTGTTACAAAATTATTTATTACGTTCTTATCAAACTTCAGATCTCGTTTACTATATAGATTTTCTATATATTAATTTGAAGATGCAGTTAAAGAAAATGATATGTGTGGATTTTATAGTCAATATTTGAGCCTTTCTTTTTGGACGAGTATTTTATGAATATTTTCCATTTCCGAATAATAAAGATCCACGTTCAATTTCACTTTTTTCTCTTTTAAATTTTTACCAAACAAAATTTGATACGATCTTAAATAATCTTTGACTAATGCACAGAGTCAAAATCCCATGAAATTAACCGGTAATGGTGCAAGAGAATTGGAATATACGGTTTAGATTTCAAACCACCGGACTCGCGCAAACATTTTGGCCACTTAGAAGATCAAAGCTACCCAAACTTATTGGCTCTGTCCCCATCCCCAACATTACCGACTTTCTTGATCCTGATTTCATATTGTTAAATGACATTCTAAGTTGTAAAACTGAACCATGATCATAATGATGCTGAATCGAGTGAGATTGGGTAAGATCCAGCGTAAGCATACCGTTCGGGTGCTGATGATATCTCTTGATTTTGATTAGTTTTAGATTCATATTTTAGTTTATTATTATCATTTTAGGTTGCATTTAGGTCTTTATATTGCATTTGCATGCATAATTGCATTTGACAAGGTGTAGATTGTACAATTGGAAGTTTTGGGCAAATTCAAGAGGACTTTTCTGCAATTTTGATAGTTTTGGGGTTAAACTGTAATTAGCCGAAAGTGTGAGGACCAGAAGTGTAAAATGAGCAAATCCACCATGGTTGCTCCACGAAGCTTTTTCGCCGGATCTGGTGGACGTCTCCGGCTACGACGGAGCACGAGCTCGGCCCTTCACGACGGAAGAGAAGCACCGGAGACCACGGCGAGGATGAGACCAGCGTGGAGAAGACTTGGACGAGATCTCACGGTGGAGCAAAAGGAGATGGAAACTTTACGCCATGGAGGATGCTCGGTTGCAGTGAAGCTTCGCGGTGGCTTGGAGTGATGAGCACGACGAGGACCAGAACCGGAGCTTGACGACGGCGAGGCTTGACCCGAAGATTGCGGAGAAGGAGACCACGAGGAAGAAGAAGACGGACGGCTTGGACCGGAGCTTGGCGACGACACGGCTCACCCGCGGTGATGAGCCAAGGCCAGCGCGGGCCTGAGGACCGGGGCAGTGACATCGCCCGGGATATGGTATGATCCACTGCGGGTTGATGGCGCGGTGTGGAGTACCCGCGGTGATGCGCCAAAGATGGAGCGGCCAAACGATGCGGGGTGAAGCACCCGCTCGAGACAAGAAGAAACGGCCGCGACCAAGGGCCGCGGGGTAGACTACCCGCGGTGGGAAGAACGAACCACTCGACTCTTAGACCTCTATAAATAGATTTGTATACCCCAAAAACCCGAATTATCTCATTTTCTCTTAAGAACTTATTTTTCATTGTAAAACCTTGAATCTTTGATCATTTCTAAGAAAGTTCTTCATCATCTATCTTGTTTCTCTTGCTCATTAACATGATTAACCTTGAATCTCACATAGATTTAAGGTTTATCATGGAGTTCATTGAGTAGACATTCTTAGATCTATGGGTTAAGTAGATTAGGGTGATTAGGTGAATGTTTAGGATGATTCTTGCTTGATTAACTTTGTTCTATGACTTATTAGGTGATCTTAATGCTAGATTAAGGTTGGGAAATCTAATCTAGATCATAAGTAGTTTCACGCCCGGAAGGTGTTCGATGAAATGCTTGAACAACCTAGTATTGTCCTATACATGCTTGGCCAACGGGAGTTGTTGTCAAGATGTTTAGTGGTTAGTAGACTTGTGTTTTATGCATGCTTGATTGGGTAAGGCCAACGGGAGTTGATGTCTAATTCATGATTAGCATAGGGACTATTGTCACGGAAGTGGATTAGTCTATTTGAACGAGATTTAGATCTATAGACTTGTTGATTGTTTTGTTTGAGCATCCTAGATTGAATCTTAATCACCCGATATCAATGATCTTGCCCATGGATCTATCCTTAGCTATTGATTGAAGTTTGATTCTTGCGCTTGTTTCTTGTTAGGATTTGAGATCACCTTATTTATAATTATAGGAGTTTAGTTTGTTACAAAATATCCCATCTTCTCTTATTTGCTTAGATTAGGAAAGTTTGTGTATTCTTAGTGTGTAGATCATTAGTTCCCTGTGGTTCGACAATCTTAAATACTACATTGATTTGCTCTGAGGATTAAAAACCCTTATCAGCTGATAAAAGCCACACGTAGTAAAGATGCTAAGCCAACACATTGGAAACTGTATATTATTTGTTTGTTTTGGGGCACATGTTATATTATGGGACAAAGTATAAGATATTATGGATACATGCTAAGCCAACTAAAATGCTACGCGCACTTGATAATTTGTGTTTGTTTTGCAAATTTGAACCAAATTATTTGTTTAAATAAGATGACAAATTGAAATATTTTTATGAAGATAAATAGGAAAAATTAGTTGAAATATCTCTGTTGACAAAAAAAGTTAGAGAAGAGAACAGAAAAAAAAAGTTAATTAGTCTTTCTTTGTTGCACTGTTCACGCCATTGGACACTATCTAATTTTGTCCAATGATGGCTCTTAATCTTCGACTTCAAAACAGATCAGAGAACTAATCTCTCTAAGAAATATTTAACTTTATCTTTTATTTTATTTTAGAGTTTGTGTTTTAGTGTGCGTACGTGTACTCGATTGGTCGAGTTCTTGGACACGAACAATAAACCCATGTACACTCACGAGCCACTTGCGACAAGTACAACGTGAAAATTTTGGAAATCATAGAACTAATACATTTACAAGAACTAGAAAAAAAAAGAAACACATGTGTAGAAGTTTGTTTATTTAGTAGAAAAAAGAACGAAACACTACTGTCATACCAAAAAAACTTATCACTGTAAAACAAAAAAAAATAAAAGAGTATGATTCTACTGTAACATTCATGAAACAGTCCTGTATATATACATATAAGAAAATTGTATCTTATATTCTAAATATTACATGAACATTGTTAAAATGACTTACAGTATGATTATTTCTAACATTGAATACAAAACTAACTGTGAATGTACACTTACTTTTTAAAGATCTCAAGAACCGTAAATTTATATTAATATTAAACAAGTATTCAACGAGCATGAGTGATTAGGGTTTTGGTCCGAAATTCTTAGCAACTCAAAAAAAAATCAATTTTCATATTATACAAGTAACTAAAACAGGAAACGAATATGCCAAAAATAATTATTTGATTTTAAGTAGGAAATAGTCAAACTTTAATGTTAAACAAGTGTCCCTTAATTGTTTAATGATATCTCAAACAATTCATCCACTCACAAAGTTTAACCAAAAAAATAATTAATAACATCTCAGAATAATAGTTTTAGCATCTAAAAAATCCATGAGTTTAATTATTAGTTTGAATTCAAAAGATTCTGGAAAGTCAAAGTGAAAGACATAATTTAATTAATTACTAAACTTAAAGTACATCTCTATACCAAGTGTGTTTTGGAAATCTAATTAACTATAACATGAGCTAACATAAAACCATATGTTATATATATATATATATATATATATATATATATATATATATATATCTGATGTTTCATGAAACTAAACGCTAAAAAGAAAGAAAGTTAAATATATAAAAAAGAGAAGGGGAAAAAATATGGTGAATGAGGATAGACGAATGATTAACCATTACCCTGTTGCAAGGTTCTATACTGTTAACAGAGCTGAATTCAAGTTGATGGTTCGTAGTCTCACGAGCATTGATCCAAACTCATCTGGTCAAACCAGTGTTAGTGTTTCGACACAGGCTCAGGTTAGCAATCTTCAGCCAATCAGGCTAAATGACGCTTCTATTCTTCTAGGCTCATCGGGACAAACCAGTCTCGGTCTTCCGACATAGGCTCAGGTTAGTAATCCTCTGGCAATCAGGCTATATGACGCTTCTATTCCTCAAGGCTCATCTGGACAAACTAGTTTTCCTCTTTTGACACAGGTTCAAGTTAGCAATCCTCAGGCAACGAGGCTAAATGACGCTCATAGCATTTTGCCATCAGGTAATTTTCCGTCACAGGCGACTTTTCCGTCTGGGAGTCTACAAGGCTGGCCTCATTCTCAGAAAATTTTGCCATCAGGATATTTTCCGCCACCAGCGGTTGCACCGTACTGGCCTAATCATGGGAATGATCAACAATGGGGAAATGCTTTACCATCATTTCTAAAGGATTTACCATATGAGAGTCAACTAGGCTGGCCTAATGTTCAGAACAGTCTACAACAAGAGATTGTTCCAGCAAATCTACATTATGGTCATACTGCTTATGGCAATTCAAGTTTGTCAAATTATCCTAACACTCGAGAAGATATGGAACGTTATCTTGCACAAGTAGGTTTTGGAACAGTACCATCATGGGATTTAAACTGGAACACCTATCCAAGAGTTGTTCACGGATCCACAGACGTTCCATCATTTTCTTCAACTCCAGCGAATTTACCACCGGATAATCCGCAAGGGTGAATGATTTCAACCATCATCTAGGTTTCTCTTTTTTATTGCATATATCTTTGTTGTTATTTGCTTTCAATAATAAAAGAAATAAGTGAAGTTTTTGTAACTTTTGTTTCTTTTTTGTTTGCATTTGTCTTTGTTTCTTTTGTTGTGATTTTCATTGTTCTATGTAAAATAGTAATCGCATTTGCTTTTTATCTTCTCTTGTGCTTCTTATTGCTCTTCTAAATTTGAAATTACCAGGCAAAAGCTAAGTCTTAAGATCATTGATTTCATAAAATATTAATCAAATTAACATTAGATTTTTTCCCCTTTAACACAAAATGTCAAACATCGTTTCAAAAGGATAAAGCAAAAGGAAATATGAGAGTAGTAATATACTTCAAACATGAAAAAAGAGAGAAATATCTCTTTGTCTTGACATAATATTGTCGAAGAAGATGGTTCCAGTTCCTAATACACCAATATCCTTTAATTCTGCTCTTCCGTTGGTTCCAGTCCCTAAAAAGAATGACGTAGGTTACAAATAGTTATTTTCTATACAGTAATTATTAACATTTTTTCTTTCACTTATAAATAAACAAATATATTATATGTATGTATATATCATCACTGTCTTCATATTTAAATTCAAAATACATTGATTTAATACCTTTTTCAAATAACGATCGACGAGAATGGGGATATCAAGTTTGGGTTTTAGACCACCAAACAAACTTCCACAGACACTATTCTACCTCTGAGAATAGCCTGACTAGCTAAGCTTATTGGCGAAGCGTTCTTCTACATCCCCAATATTAACGTCTTCCCCGACCCTACAAATTAATTAATAGCAAAACCAGTTTACTTTGGTTTTTGCATAGAAAACTGTTAAACCAAATAGAAAACCGGTAAAATAAACTTATCGTGCTGGTGCTATTGAAAGCCTCCTCCATCAAGGAAGCTAAGCCTCTTCTTTAATCACCTTTATCACAACAACAACAACAACAACAAAGTTTTTCTTTTAAGAAGACTCTGTCTCCACGTTTTTAATTTGAAAATTTGAAAACATAATATATAAAGGCTGTAACTGATACACTAATAAGGAATTAATGGAATACAAATAAATGGAATGATATGAATTGGAATACAACAAAAAATGGAATTGATTTCATTCTAATTATTCATGAAAAAATTGTTAAGGAATGTTTAAAAATGTTTTTCTTTGTAATTTTTTGGAATATTTGTGAAATTGATGGAATGAGTAGTCCATTCCATTCATGTCAAATGGTAATTTTTTTTTTGGAATTAATGGAATAAGTCATTCCACATCATTCCATTCCAAAAATCAACAATCCAGTTGCTTTGTGGATCAACAGACTTGGCTAATTGTCTTCTCCCCACATGAAGCCCGTGATGCCGAATCTTTTACCTACTTGACATCAATAATTGTAGTTTTTAAAAAGAAAATATAACATGAACAAACAAGTAACAACACGTAGGCGAAAAATATTATATGGGATGCGATCCGGTTTGGTCCAACACTTCAGATATTCAGATTTTCGGTTGCGGATCACACTTGTATTCATATATCTTGTGCTTTTAGATAGGTATATTTGGATTTGAATCCATCAAGTTTATACATTACTAGTATTATGGCCCTTGCTATGCACTTGCTATGCACTTGCTATGCACTTGCGAAATAATTTGCAAGTTAAAGATGAAAACATTACAATTGAATAAATAAAGAAATACACACCTTTAATAGTTGATAACTATTTTTGTGGATGAAATTGAACTCGCTCGAGAAACGAAACATTTGACGGGGCGTTATTTCTGATCTTTTAAAAGTAAACATTTATTTAGATGCATAAGAAATGGACGTAGTGGGAAAGGTAAAGTATTGACCATATATTCATGTAATGTTATATTTCCTAATGTGAATAAAGGAAATATACATGTAGTTATTCATACATTCCTTCTTCGACAAGGATAGCTAGGGTTTAGCCGACATGAAGGTCTTGTATATATACGTTTTGTATTGCAAAGAGGAATAACAAGAAAAGAGTTATACATCTCTACATGGTATCAGAGCTTTAAACAAAAGTTTATCGTTCTTTCAAGAAGTTCTTGGGAAATTCTCTCTACACTCGTGATGTCAGAGACGTTGAAGACTCAGGGTGGTGCTAAGGGCGAGGAAACGTCATCCTTCTCGTCGTATGCGTTGTTTGCTTCCGATAATCCTGGAGCCGTGATAACTTCTGTCCAGTTGAATGGAGACAACTACAATGAGTGGTCATCAGAGATGCGTAATGCTTTGCAAGCAAAACGCAAAATAGGCTTCATCGACGGCACGATGAAGAAACCAGTTGAAGGGAGTGAAGATCTGGAAAACTGGCTCGTTGTCAACTCCATGTTAGTTGGTTGGATTCGGAGTTCTATTCAACCGAAAGTTCGTTCGACGGTGACGTATATCTCAGACGCTCACCAGCTTTGGTCTAATCTCAAGGAGCGTTTCTCGGTGGGAAACACAGTAAGAGTTCATCAAATTAAGGCTCAGTTAGGCTCATGTAGACAAGAAGGTCAATTTGTATTGGATTACTTTGGCAAGCTCTCAACCCTGTGGGAAGAGCTGCAGATGTATCAGCCAATTCATGTGTGCTCTTGTGGAGCTGCAATAGCAATCGAGAAAGAAAGGGAACAGGAGAAGATTCATCAGTTCGTGATGGGATTGGATGATGCAAGATTTGGAGCGATTTGTACAACAATCATTGGCATGGATCCGCTTCCGTCATTGGGAGAAATCTACAACAAAATAGTAAGAGAAGAACAGAGGATTGTTTCTGCTCGTGGTCATGAACAACAACAAGAGGCAGTGGGGTTCTTGGCTCGTCAGGGGCCTAAGGAATCATCTTCATCACAGACAAACAGAACAGAGAACTCGCTCTTGAAGCCAAGGAACACGATCTGTTCTCATTGCGGCAGGACGGGACATGAAAAGCGTGATTGTTGGCAAATCATCGGGTTCCCAGAGTGGTGGCCTGATCGAAGTGGAAGTGGAGGACGTGACAGAGGCAGAGGAGGTCGCAACGTTGGTTCCGGAGGCTCAGGTCGTGGTCGCGCACAAGCAACTGTCGCACACGCTACGAGCTGTGATCCGTCTGCAGTCCCTGGATTGACTTCTGACCAGTGGAAGGTCCTCACTCAAATGATTCAAGAAAAATCTGGTAGCAGCAGTTCCGACAAGTTGTCTGGTAAGACAGAACTGGGTGATGTCATTCTTGATACAGGTGCTTCACACCACATGACAGGAAATCTGTCTCTCTTGACTGATGTCAAGAACGTAGCACCTTGCTCTGTCGGATTTGCAGATGGTGGCAAAACCATAGCGACGTGCGTTGGTGGCTTTCCACTGTCTGCTACTGTTCTATTGGATAATGTTTTATACGTTCCTGCTCTAAATTGCACATTGATTTCAGTTTATAAGTTGCTGAAACAAACCAATTGTCTTGCAACATTCACAGATACAATTTGTGTTTTACAGGACCGTTTTTCGAGGACTTTGATTGGAGCCGGTGAAGAGCGTGATGGGGTCTACTATTTTACGGATGTTGTCTCAGCCAAGAGTTATAAAGCAGTTGGTGATTCAGATCACGTTTTGTGGCATCGACACTTAGGACACCCGTCGTCTTTAGTGCTTTCGGATTTGTCTTTTTCTTCTTCTAAAGTAGCTGGCTCTCGTCCTTGTGACATTTGTTATAAAGCCAAGCAAACACGTGAAGTATTCTATGATAGTATGAATAAAACAAAGGATTGTTTTTCACTTATACATGTTGATGTTTGGGGTCCATATCGAGTTCCATCTTCTTGTGGTGCAATATACTTCTTGACGATTGTAGACGATTTCTCTAGAGCCGTATGGACATATCTTTTGCTAGAGAAATCGGAGGTGAAACGAGTTCTGTTACAGTTTTTTGCTTATACAGAAAATCAATTCAACAAGTCAGTTAAGATGGTGCGTAGTGACAATGGTACGGAGTTGTGTTGGCACACCTCAGCAGAATGGCAGAGTCGAAAGAAAGCATCGGCATATCTTAAATGTGTCACGTGCTATCATGTTTCAGGCGAGTCTTCCGATCAATTTCTGGGGAGAAGCTGTATTGACTGCTGCATATTTAATAAATCGAACTCCATCGTCAGTCCTTAAGGGCCGATCGCCGTTTGAGATCTTACATGGTGTGAAGCCCGATTACAAGAAATTACGAGTTTTTGGAGCGGCATGTTATGTTCATCGAGCTGCCCGTGATAAAGATAAGTTCGGTTCACGCAGTTGTCAGTGCATATTTGTTGGTTTCCCATTTGGTAAGAAAGGTTGGAAGGTTTACGATATCGAGCATAATGAGTTTTTGGTGTCAAGAGATGTAGTTTTTCGAGAAGATATATTTCCATATGCAGAGAAGACGAACCTGTCTATGGATCATGGTCCACCAGTCGAAGAATATGATGAAGACTGGTTAATTACACCAGACGACAAGGGGAGTAATACAGTTACAGAAGCGTTAGATACTGAGGTTCCTCCTGTCCCAGAAGAAGTTACGGCTACAGAAATAGCTCCACCTACAGAGTCTGCTGCTCCATCGGAGCCAATTCCTCCAGAGTCTCTTGGGAGAGGTCGTCGAGAAAAGACACAATCCGTGCGTCTAAAAGACTTTGTTGCTTACAATGCCAATCAAGTAGACCCCGAAACCCATCATGCTCTGTCTCCGTCCACATCTCAGTCCTCGTTACCGGCCATACCAGGTACGTCACTGTATCCCTTATCTGATTTTGTCTCTGATGATCAGTTTTCTCTGGGACATTGTGCTTACTTGGCAGCCATTACCGCTTTTTCTGAACCTAAAAACTTTAAAGAGGCAGTGACACAAAAAGTCTTTCGTGACGCGATGAAAGCTGAGATTGGAGCTCTTGAAGATCAACACACATGGGATATTACTGATCTTCCAACTGGAAAAGTTGCTCTTGGTAGTCAATGGGTTCATAAGATCAAGTACAATGCGGATGGTACAGTCGAAAGATATAAATCTCGGGTTGTCATGCAAGGAAATTCGCAGGTAGAGGGTGAAGATTATTCTGAGACGTTTGCACCTGTGGTGAAAATGAACACAGTACGCTCCCTCTTGCGTTTAGTGGCTGCAAAACAATGGGAAGTTTACCAAATGGATGTAAACAATGCATTTTTACATGGAGATCTTGAAGAAGAAGTTTACATGAAGCTCCCTCCTGGTTTTCGACATAAGTTTCCAGAGAAAGTATGTCGCTTACGTAAGGTGCTATATGGGCTCAAACAAGCTCCTCGCTGTTGGTTTAAGAAGTTGTCTGATGCTCTCTTGCGGTTTGGATTTGTTCAATCCTACGAAGATTACTCATTGTTCTCTTATGCTCGTGGAGACATCGAGTTACGGGTGCTTACCTATGTCGATGATCTCCTTATATGTGGGAATGGAGCTTACATGCTTCAGAAGTTTAAGGAGTATTTGAGTCGGTGTTTCAGCATGAAAGACCTCGGCAAGTTGAAATATTTTCTTGGCATTGAAGTAAGCCGAGGACCAGAAGATATTTTCTTATCACAAAGAAAATACACCTTGGATATTCTTGCTGAAACTGGAAACCTTGGGTGTCGACCCGCAACAACACCTATTGAGCAGAATCATGGTCTATCAATCGTAGTCAGCCCGCTACTTGAGGATCCAACGAAGTACCGGAGACTACTTGGTCGCCTCATTTACCTTCTCAACACACAGCCAGAACTCTGTTATTCAGTTCATATTCTTTCTCAATTTATGAAAGCTCCAAAAATAGCTCACTGGGAAGCGGTTTTTCGTTTGGTTCGATATCTAAAAGGTTCCCCTAGTCAAGGAGTATTACTCAAGTCAGATACAGACCTTACACTCACCATATATTGTGATGCTGACTGGTCATCATGTCCGTTGACACGTCGTTCGTTGAGCTCTTTTGTGGTCATGCTTGGTGGATCTCCGGTTTCTTGGAAGACGAAGAAGCAGAAAACAGTCTCACATTCTTCCGCTGAAGCAGAGTACAGGGCTATGGCTGCTGCTCTTCGTGAAACAAAGTGGTTCCAGCGTTTGTTGACTGAGCTAGGTGTTGATCAAAGCTCGCCAACCCGTTTCTTTTGTGATAGCAAAGCTGCTATCCACATAGCTGCTAATCCTGTCTTCCATGAACGTACAAAACATATCGAAAACGATTGCCATTCGGTTCGTGATGCAGTCAAGGATGGTACTATTGTTACTCAACATATTCGTACTGATGATCAGATTGCTGATATTCTCACGAAGTCCCTTGGTCGTCTGCAATTTGCGAAGTTGATGTCTAAGTTAGGTGTTCAAGATCTTCACACTCCAACTTGAGGGGGAGTATTGACCATATATTCATGTAATGTTATATTTCCTAATGTGAATAAAGGAAATATACATGTAGTTATTCATACATTCCTTCTTCGACAAGGATAGCTAGGGTTTAGCCGACATGAAGGTCTTGTATATATACGTTTTGTATTGCAAAGAGGAGTAACAAGAAAAGAGTTATACATCTCTACATAAAGATAGTGGAAAAACAGTTTCTCTAATAAAACTGAAATAAATTTTAATAATGAAAATTAAAAAAAAATATTAGACAACAACTAACTTTTTCTCGAAAACAATACAAAAAAGAAACTATTAAAAAAGATTCAAAAGACACATATCACTCTTATAATTGTCAATTAACTTTTGATTTATTGGATAAAAGATATATTCATTATGTTTCAATATGATACATATTTTAATTTTTTCACACATATTAATAAAACATACAATAAATACATAGTTTTTGTATAAATTTAAACCAATAAAAATTCAAAAAGTGCAATTAAAATTTTTGAAGTTTGCAATTAATTATTATTAGTTGACAAAACATGTATTAAAAATATAAAAAATACATCTTCTTGAAACAATTTTATTTTCTAAAACATGTAACATTAAGACACAGAGGGAGAATACATCATGTACTACATGAGGTTTATATTCTAAAACATTAAGAAAGACAATTTTATTTTCTAAAACATGTATTGAAAAATATAATAAAAAAATACATCTTAACATTTTATTATGTTTTATTTTTATTTTAATACCAAGAGGATTAGAATTGAAGTTTATAATTTTCTAATGCTTGAAACCACAACATGTACTACATTATATTTTATGTTTGGCATGCATGGACTATTTCAGTTCCACTAGTGTTATCACGATTTTATAGAAGAAATAAGAAGAGACCCTATAAAATTGCTAGTAGTAAATAATTAAACCAAACCTATTTCAAACTTGTCAGGATTGAGATCCACACAGATGATCTTTCCAGCCCCATGCAGCCTGGCTCCCTCTGCAACCTATTTGCCAAATCATTTTTATCTTCTAAATCATCTAACAAAAATAATTATATTGTTTTAGTTTTTTTGTTGGTCTGAATCAAATTGTTTTTTTTTCTTCCGAACAAATTTGTCGTTATTTGTGAAATTGAATAATAGTCTATATTTACTATTCAGAAGAAAAAAAAACAAGGTACCGCAAGTCCAACAGCACCAAGGCCCAAAATGGCAACAGTGGAACCCTCCTCCACGCCAGCCACCTTCCAAGCTGCTCGAACTCCTGTTTACAACAATTTATTTCATTTTTGTTTTGTCAATGGAAGAGTTATGATCAAACAAATACAAATCTTCATCACAAAAGAATAATTGGAACTAGGTAACCTACGTAGATAAGATAACGATATGTAAAGTTGATAGATATATGGCGTTGACTTAGTTGTGAATGTAAATGGTATATAATATATACGTACATGGGTTAATTTCCGGTAAGTGACATCGGTGTGACATAGAGATGTACAAATGATTTTAATACGGACTTCGTAAGCTTGAGGTGGATCAACTTGGATCTCTTCTATCACCAATGCTTCTCCTGCTTTTCTACATACTGCTGCTTTGCATCTAATTGGCTTTCCTTTGTTGCAGCTTGAGAACGATGTCTCGTCCATGAGTGATGATCGATTATGATGTTGATGATGAATACTATTAAAATAATGGAAAACATATCCTGAGCTGGGGGTTGGTGGAATAATTAAAGTTAAAAGCGAAATATGTTTTAATAAAAAGATACGATTTATTTATCATGATTGTTATCTAGTCAGATCAACAAACAAAAGATTTCAACATCATGTATTACTCCCTTCTTTCCATTAAAATAGATTTTTCAGAAAAAAAAAATTGTTTCACAAAGATAAACTTTTTGTGTTTTCTATGAAAATTTTGTAAATTTCAATTAAAATTAATTAATTTTATTGAATTATCATTAGTTAAAATTATTAAAATTTAAAAATAATAGAAAACGATATATTTATTATAGTGATTTAATATTTTTTTAATATATGTAAAAAGGCTTTATATTATCTTTATAAAACAGAAGAAATGTAATTTAGGCTCAGTATATCTATCTACTATGATCCACATTTGAAATAAATATAACAAACGTCAGAATCTTAATATAATTTTCGTGTGTCACAATCCGCTACATGTAATGTTACCACATGTTGAATTACTAGTTAGGTCAAATACTGAGGAAAAAACTTGAAAACACTTTGCCTATGTTAGTCGGAAACGATGCTCCTTCTCAGTTACCCATTATGGAAGCAATTGCCACATGTTGATTTATCATGAAGTTAACTCACATATACATATTAAATTTTTGACTGAGCTGAATTCTATTACCGATTTGGCACAAATTTATTTATTACGTTCTTATCAAACTTTAGATTCTCGTTTACTATATAGATTTCCTATATATTTATTTGAGAATACAGTTAAAGAAAATGATATGTGTCGATTTTATAGTCAACATTTGAGCCTTTCCTTTTGGACGAATATTTGATGAATATTTTCTATTTCCTAATAAGAAAGATCCACGTTCAATTTTCACTTGTTCTGTTTTAAATTTTTACCAAACAAAACTTTATATGATCTTAAATAATCTTTGACTAATGCACAGAGCCAAAATCCCATGAAGAAACATTTACGTTATTATTATTATTTTTAGAGTTTGTGTTTTAGTGTGCGTACGTGAACTCGATTGGTCGAGTTTTTTTTTTTTTTTTTTTTTTTAATCAGGTGTTGAGCTTATGCCCCACCACCTAGGTCCGACACCAGTCTTTGCATGTACCGTTTAGGACCCTGGGCACGCCTTCCCCTCCCCGCGAGTCGAACAACTGACCTCCCAGTTTGAGCTCCCCAGCTCGAGGCAGGTACCACTGGACTACGAGGTCCTGGGTGATTGGTCGAGTTCTTGGGCACGAACAATTCGTGCTGACCTGCATGTACACTCACGAGCCACTTGCGACAAGCACAACGTGAAAAATTTGGAAATCAAAGAACTAATACATTTACAAGAACTAGAAAAAAAAAAAAGAAACAAACAAATGTGTACAAGTTTGTTTATTTAGAAGAAAAATGCTACTACTGCCATACCAAAAACACTTATCACTGTAAAACCAAAAATAAAAAAAGTAAGATTCTACTATAACATTCATGAAACGGTCCTGTATATATATATAAGAAATTGTAACTTTTATTCTAAATATTACATGGACATTGTTAAAAATGACTTACAATATGATTATTTCTAACAATGAAAACAAAACTAACTGTGAATGTACACTTACTTTTTAAAGATCTCAAGAGACGTGAGTTTACATTAATGTTAAACAAGTAATCAACGGGTCTGGAAGATTAGAGTTCCGGTCCGAACCTCCTATTAATTCAAAAAAAAAATCAATTTCCATATTATACAAATAACAAAAACATGAAATATTGAATTTTTAAAGAATATGCCAAAAAAATAAATATTTAATTTTAATTAAGAAATAGTCAAACTTTAATGTTAAAGTGATCCTTTAATTGTTTAATGATATGCCAAACAATTCATCCAGTCACAAGATTTAACCGGAAAATATTAATAACATATCAGAATAACAGTTTTTGCATCTAAGAAATCCATGGGTTTAATTATTAGTCCAAATTCAAAAGATTCTGGAAAGTCAAAGTGAAAACATAATTTAATTAATTACTAAACTTAAATTACATCTCAATACCAAGTGTGTTTTGGAAATCAAATTAACTATAACATGAGCTAACATAAAACCATATGGTATATATATATATATCTGATGTTTCATGAAACTAAACACTAAAAATAAAGAAAATTAAATATATATAAAAAGTGAAGAGGAAAAAATATGGCGAATGAGGAAAGACAAACGATTAACCATTACCCTGCTCCAAGGCTCTATATTGTTAACAAAGCTGAATACAAGTTGATGGTTCGTAGTCTCACGTGCATTGATCCAGACTCATCTGGTCAAACCAGTGTTAGTGTTCCGACACAGGGTCAGGTTAGCAATCCTCAGCCACTCAGGCTAAATGACGCTTCTATTCCTCTATGCTCATCGGGACAAACCAATCTCGGTCTTCCAACACAGACCCAGGTTAGTAATCCTCTAGCAATTAGACTATATGATGCTTCTATTCCTCAAGGTTCATCTGGACAAACCAGTTTCCCTCTTTTGACACAGGCTCATGTTAGCAATTCTCAGGCAATCAGGCTATATGACGTTCCTATTCCTGCAGTGTCATCGGGACAAACCAGTCTTCTTTGTCCGACACAGTCTCATGTTAGAAATCCTCGGTCAATCGGGCTATATGGCGCTTTTCCTCTGCATAATCGGTCACTTCCGTATCCATTCCCACCGGCTTCGGTTTGGCCTAGCACCTCAGCGGTTGGAGCATCTGACGCTCAAGCGTCCTCGTCGCAGCCTTCTTTATTGTCGCCTTCAATACCACCGTCACCGCCATCTATATTGTTGCCACCATCGGCGTCGGTGGTTCCAGCGAGGTTTTCGACACCTTCTCTACCGCCGCCAGATCCGGTGCTTCCGTCTCCTCCTCGAGAGCAAAGGGCAATGGAACCTTCGTTGGCTGCTCGTATTGAGTTTGTTGAGAAGTATCTGAACAATAACGACGGTGATTATAATTCCCTTGCGTTGTCTCCATTTAACCATGAAACTGGAACCGGTAACAGGGAGCAGCAACAGGAGAACGTTGCACCACCGGTTTTGACAAACGTACCCTCAGGAAGTCTAAACTTGCCCGTTCAACAAAATGGTGTCACGATGCCAATGTCAAAACATGGCCCTTATGAGAGTCAACTAGGCTGGCCTAATCTTCAGAACGCTCTACAACAACGGACTGTTCCAACAAATGTACCTTATAGTCAGACTGCTTATGGTGGTAGTTCAAGTTTGTCAAATTATCCTAACACTCAAGAATATATGAAATGTTACCTTGCACAAGTAGGTTTTGGAACAGTACCATCATGGGATTTAAACTGGAACACCTATCCAAGAGTCGTTCACGGATCCACAGACGTTACATCATCTTCATCACCTCCAGCGAATTTACCACCAGATAATCCTCAAGGGTGAATGATTTCAAACCCTCATCTAGGGTTCTCTTTCTCTTTCATGTATCTTTGTTGTTATTTGCTTTCAATAATAAGAGAAAGGAGTAAAGTTTTTGTAACTTTTGCTTCTTTTTGTTTGCATTTGTCTTTGTTTCTATTGTTCTTGTGATTTTTATTGTTCTTTATAAAATAATAATCGCATTTGCTTTTTATCTTTTCTCGTGTTTCTTATTTCTCTCCTAAATATGAAATTACCAACAAAAGTTGAGTTTTAAGATCATCGATTTCATAAGATGTTAATCAAAATTATTTTCCCTTTTAACAACAAAATATGTCAACATCGTTTCAAAAGGGCAAAGCAAATGGAAGTATGAGAGTAATATTATACTTCAAACATGAGCGATATCTACAACTGTATACTCAGAGAAACTAGATACGTAGATGTGGTGGTGAATATTTTCACCGGAGGAGTCTCTGAATCTATGTCGCCTTGCTTAAATCTGTCCACGTTTTCTCCTATGCTCTCGACCACACTGGATTAAAAACCAACAAATTAATTCTAGTGATTACGAAAAATTGTACAAGAGTAAAATCTATTCACCCGACTGCTTCGTCTCCTAATTTCCAGTAATTGACATCGGTGTGGCATAGAGATGTACAAATGATTTTAATACGAACTTCGTAAGCTTGAGGTGGATCAACTTGGATCAACTTTGCATCTAATCGGCTTTCCTTTGTTGCAGCTTGGAAATAATCTTATTTTCTACTATGATCCACTTTTGAAAAAAAAAACAAATGTCAGAATCTTAATACTCCCTCGATTTGTTTTTGTATCATGTTTTAGATGATATTTTATTTTAATTTGTGTAAGGTTTTAAAATTTCCTATGTAAAACTGATAAAGCAATTGATTAAAATATAAAATGTTGGCCTGTAGTTTTTTTATCTTATTTGTTCAGAATCTGAATGATTAATTATTTTTTGGTTGTTTTTTGTTGTAATCAAATGTTTTTAATAAAAGTAATGTTTTTTTTTTTAATTTGTGTGTTTATGCTAAAACATCATTAAAAGAAAGGAGAAAGTGTAAATTTTCGTGTGTCACAATTCGCTACGTGTAATGTTTCCACATGTTGAATTAGGTAGGTCAAATATTGAGGAAAAAACTTGAAAACACTGCCTTTGTTAGTCGGAAACGATGCTTCTTCTCAGTTACCCATTATGGAAGCAATTGCCACATGTTTATTTATCATGAAGTTAACTCACATATACATATTAGATTTTTGACTGAGCTTAGAAACTAGAATTCTATTACCGATTTGGTACAAAATTATTTATTACGTTCTTATCAAACTTTAGATTCTCGTTTACTATATAGATTTCCTATATTTATATTTTTTAAATGATGAGTCAATTTTATAGTCAATATTTGAGCCTTTCCTTTTGGACGAGTATTTGATGAATATTTCCTATTTCCGAATAATAAAGATCCACGTTCAATTTTCTCTTCTTCTCTTTTAAATTTTTACCAAACAAAATTTTATATGATCTTAAATAATTTTTGACTAATGCACAGAGCTAAAATCCCCTGAAATTAACCGGTAATGGTACAAGAGAATTGGAATATCAGGTTTAGATTTCAAACCACCGAACAAGCTCCCGCAAATATTTTGGCCACTTGAAAGATCAAAGCTTCCCCATCCCCAACATTACCGTCTTTCTTGATCCCGATTTCAATTTTTAAGATATATTGTTAAATGACATTCTAAGTTGTTAATCTGAACCATGATAATAATGATGCTGAATCGATTGAGATTGGGTAAGATCCAGCGTAAGCATACCGTGCGGGTGCTGATAAAAGCCAACGCATTGGAAACTGTATATTATTTGTTTGTTTTGGGGGTACATGTTATATTATGGGACAAAGTTAACAAGTAAAATGCTACACGCACTTGATAATTTGTGTTTGTTTTGCAGATTTAAACCAAATTATTTGTTTTAATAGTATATGACAAATTGAAATATTTTTATGAAGATAAATAGAAAAAAATAATAGAAGACGAGAAGTTAATTAGTGTATCTTTGTTGACAAAAAAAATTTCAGAGAATGAGAAAAAAGTTAATTAGTCTATCTTTGTTGCACTGTTCACCCATTGGACACTATCTAATTTTGTCTAGTGATGGCTGTTAATCTTCAACTTCAAAACCAGATCAGAGAACTAATCTCTCAAAGAAATATTTAACTTTATTTTTTATTTTATTTTAGAGTTGTGTTTTAGTGTGCGTACGTGCACTCGATTGGTCGAGTTCTTGGGCACGAACAATCCGTGCTGACCTGCATGTACACTCACGAGCCACTTGCGACAAGCACAACGTGAAAAAATTGGAAATCAAATAACTAATACATTTACAAGAGCTAGAAAAAAAGAAGAAACAAACACATGTGTAGGAGAAGTTTGTTTATAAGAAAAATGCTACTACTGTCATACCAAAAAAACTTATCATTGTAAAACCAAAATAAAAAGTAAAAGCTGAGTTTAAGATCATTGATTTCATGATGTTAATCAAATCAACTTTAGATTATTTTCCCTTTTAAGACAAAAAATGTCAAACATAGCTTGAAAAGGGAAAAGCAAATGGAAATATGAAAGTAATAATGTATAAGAGAGAAGGAGAATCATCTCTGTGAGTTGACATAATATTGAGTTTAAGATCATTGTCATAAGATGTTAATCAAATCAACTTTAGATTATTTTCCTTTTAAGACAAAAAATGTCAAACAAAGCTTCAAAAGGCAAAGCAAATGGAAATATGAGAGTAATAATGTATACTTCAAACATTGAAGAAAGAGAGAAAGAGAATCATCTCTGTGAGTTGACACAATATTGAGTTTAAGATCATTGATTTCATAAGATGTTAATCAAATCAACTTTAGATTATTTTCCCTTTTAACACAAAAAATGTCAAACATCGCTTCAAAAGGGCAAAGCAAATGAAAATATGAGAGTAATAACGTATACTTCAAATATTGAAGAAAGAGAGAAAGAGAATCATCTCTGTGAGTTGACACAATATTGAGTTTAAGATCATTGATTTCATAAGATGTTAATCAAATCAACTTCCCTTTCAACACAAAAATGTCAAATATAGCTTCAAAAGGGCAAAGCAAATGGAAATATGAGAGTAATAATGTCTACTTCAAACATTGAAGAAAGAGAGAAAAAGAATCATCTCTGTGAGTTGACACAATATTGAGTTTAAGATCATTGATTTCATAAGATGTTAATTAAATCAACTTTAGATTATTTTCTCTTTTTAACACAAAAAATGTCAAACATCGCTTCAAAAGGGTAAAGCAAATGGAAATATGAGAGTAAATAATGTACTTCAAACATGGAAGAAAGAGAGAGAGAGAGAATCAACTGTTTGACTTGACACAATATTGACGAAGAAGATGGTTCCAATCCCTAACACACCAAGATTCTTCAATTCTGCTCTTTTGTTGGCTTCGGAGGTGCTGCTGCTTCCTTGATCTCGTTGCAGATTCATCCTGATCCACACCAAACAAACATTTTATCATCCATTATATTCCAAGCAACATTTGTTATTGCGTAAAGAGAGAGAGAGAGAGAGAGAGAGGGAGAGAGAGAGAGAGAGAGAGAAAAGAGAGAGAGAGAGAGAGAGAGAGAGAGAGAGAGAGAGAAAAGAGAGAGAGAGAGAGAGAGAGAGAGAGAGAAGAGAGATAGAGAGAGAATACACAAACCTACATGTTGGATGTCCAAAGATTGAGGTTGCCACGGAGAAGCTGCATGATCAAAGTCCCTCCGTTTTATATTTATTAATTCTTTATTATTTTCTAATTAAAAACATCAATTTAATTAACAATAATTCAACTATAATAAAATAAAAACTATAATATTATTAGTTATTTAACAATAATTATTATATAAGAATTGAGAATGTCAAATAATTTGAAACTAATTTTTTTTCTAAAACATCAAATATGAAAAAATTAAGAGAATATGATCTAGTTTGGAAAAAATGTCATTATTTTAATATTAATTTCCGTGTGTCACAATTCGCTAGTGTAATGTTGCCACATATTGAATTAGTTACGTCAAATATTGAGGAAAAAACTTGAAAACACTTTACCTATGTTAGTCGAAAATGATGCTCCGTTTTATATTTATTAAATTTTTTTATTATTTTTAATCAAAACATTAGTTTAACTAACCATAATCCAACTATAATAAAATAGAGATTATAATATTATTGATTATTTAACATTAAATGTTAATAAATATTATATAAGAAATTAAGAGCATCAAATAATTTAAAACCAAAAAATTTCTCTAAAATATCAAATATAAAAAAATAGAGGGAGTATGATCTACTTTGGAAAAAATGTCATAATCTTAATATAAATTTTCGCGTGTCACAATTCGCTACGTGTAATGTTGCCACATGTTGAATTAGTTAGGTCAAATACTGAGTATAAAACTTGAAAACACTTTACCAATGTTAGTCGAAAACGATGCTCCATATCAGTCAGGGGCGGATGCAGAAACTTAATTAGATGGGGGCACAACTGCTATATTTACTTTTGGAGTTTGGAGCATTCAATAGATATAGAAGTAATTGCTTAATGAAAAAAAATATTAGTCGGGGGCACATGCCCCCGTAGGCTTGGCTGTACGTCCGCCACTGATATCAGTTACCCATTATGGAAGCAATTGCCACATGTTGAATTATCATCATGAAGTTAACTCACCTCTGCATATTAGGTTTTTGACTGAGCTTTAGAAAGTAGAATTCTATTACCGATTTGTTACAAAGTTATTTATTATGTTCTTATCAAACTTTAGATTCTCGTTTACTATATAGATTTCCTATAATTTTTTTGAGAATGCAATAAAAAAAATGATATGTGTCGATTTTATAGTCAATATTTGAGCCCTTCCTTCACTACAAGATGCTGCCGCAATATCGACGGCCCTTTTCGTCGGAATTTCGTCGGGAATAGCTATTCCCGACGAAATTCCGACGAAAAAGGCCGTCGATATGGCTTCGTCGGAAACTCAAATGTCGTCGGGAATCCGTCGGAAAATTCTGACGGAATTCCGAGGATTTCCGACGACTACAATTTCCGACGCCGTCCCGACCAAATACCTGATCGGAAAATTCTGTCGGAAAGGACTCGGAAATTCCCGACGGCAATCATCCGTCGGAATATACCGACGGCTATTCCGACGGGTATTGCCGTAGGAATAGTCCGACGGACAAGATCCGTCGGAAATTCCCGACGGCAATCATCCGTCGGGAATTTCTGACGGCCTTATCCGTCGGAATATTCCTACGGCAATAGCCGTCGGAAAAAGCCGTCGGTATATTCCGACGGGTGGTTGCCGTCGGGAATTTCCGACGGATCTTGGCCGTCGGGTTATTCAGGATTTGTATTTAAAATTTTTTTTTTAATTTATTTGTAGGAATTAATAGTAAAAACTTTAATGTTAAATAAGTGATCCCTTAATTGTTTAATGATATGCCAAACAATTCATCCACTCACAAGGCTTAACCGAAAAAATAATTAATAACATCTCAGAATAATAGTTTTCGCGTCTAAAAAATCCATTGGTTTAATTATTAGTCTGAATTCAAAAGATTCTTGAAAGTCAAAGTGAAAAACATAATTTATTTAATTTCTAAACTTAAAGTACATTTGAATACCAAGTATGGTTTGGAAATCTAATTAACTATAATATGAGCTAACATAAAACCATATGTTATATATATATATATATATCTCATGTTTCATGAAACTAAACGCTAAAAAGAAAGAAAACTAAATATATAAAAAGAGAAGAGGGAAAAATATGGCGAATGAGGAAAGACGAATGATTAACCATTACCCTGCTGCAAGGCTTTATACTGTTAACAGAGCTGAATACAAGTTGATGGTTCGTAGTCTCACGAGCATTGATCCAGACTCATCTGGTCAAACTAGTGTTAGTGTTTCGACACAGGGTCAAGTTAGCAATCCTCAGCCACTCAGGCTAAATGACGCTTCTATTCCCTTAGGCTCATCGGGACAAACCAGTCTAGATCTTCCGACACAGGTTCAGGTTAGTAATCTTCTGGCAATCAAGTTATATGATGCTTTTATTCCTCAAGGTTCATCTGGACAAACCAATTTATCTCTTTTGACACAGGTTCAAGTTAGAAATCCTCAACCAATGAGGTTAAATGACGCTTATCTTCCTCTAGGCTCATCGGGACAAACCAGTCTCGATCTTTCGACAGAGGCTCAGGTTAGTAATCCTCTGGCAATCAGGCTATATGACGCTTCTATTCCTAAAGGCTCATCTTGACAAACCAGTTTCCCTCTTTTGACACAGGCTCAGGTTAGCAATCCTCAGCCAATGAGGTTAAATGACGCTTCTATTCCTCTAGGCTCATCGGGACAAACCAGTCTCGGTCTTTCGACACAGGCTCAGGTTAGTAATCCTCTGGCAATCAGGTTATATGACACTTCTATTCCTTAAGTCTCATCTGGATAAACCAGTTTCTCTCTTTTGACACAGGCTCAGGTTAGCAATCTCAGTCAATGAGGTTAAATGACGCTTCTATTCCTCTAGGCCCATTGGGACAAACCAGTCTCGGTCTTCCGACACAGGTTCAGGTTAGTAATCTTCTGGCAACGAGGCTATATGTCGCTTCTATTCCTCAAGGCTCATTTGAACAAACCAGTTTTTCCTCTTTTGACACAGGCTCATGTTAGCAATCCGCAGGCAATCAGGCTATATGACGCTCATATTCCTGCAGTATCAGCGGAACAAACCAGTCTCCTTTTTCCGACACAGGCTCATGTTAGAAATCTTTGGCCAGTCGGACTATATGACGCTTTTCCTCTGAATAGTCGGTCCCTTCCTTATCCATTCCCACCGGCTTCAGTTTGGCCTACCACCTCAGCGGCTGGACCATCTGACGCTCAAGCGTCCTCGTCGCGGCCTTCTTTACCGTCGGCTCCATTACCATCGTCGGCTCCGACAATGTTGCTAACGTCACCGCCATCTATATCGTCGCCACCATCGGCGCCGTTGGTTACAGCGAGGCTTTTGACACCTTCTACGCCGTCGTTGGCTTCGGTGATTCTGTCTCCTCCTCGAGAGCAAGGGGCAATGGAACCTTCGTTGGCTGCTCGTATTGAGTCCGTTGAGAACTTTCTGAACGAAGATGACGATGATTATAATTTCCTTGCGTTGTCTCCATTTAACCATGAAACCGGAACCAGTAACGGGGAGCAGCAACAGGAGAACGTTGCACCACCAGTTGTGACTAACGTACCATCAAGAAGTCTAGATTTTCCCGTTCAACAAAATGGTGTCAGGATGCCAATGTCGGAACATGACCACAATTCTCTGGATGAGAACGTTTCACCACAGGTTCATGCAACCTTACCGTTTGTAAGTCAGCATGTGCCTGGTTTTATGTATGGTCTAGGGTCGGAGAATATTCTTCCACCGGTTGCTGCAACTGTACCGTCCATGGATCTACTAAACGTGCCTAATTATCAGCACCTGGTGTCAGAGGGCATTGCACCACCCGTTCATGCAACGTTACCATCTGAGAATTTATCAACTTGGTCTAATTCTCAAAACGGTTTAGGATCTAGCAATGTCCCACCACATGAGATTGTTCAGTATGTGTGTCCACAAGGAGGACATTTTTCTCAGAATATTATGCCATCGGGTTATTTACCACCACAGGCGACTTATCCGTCTGGGAATCAACAAGGATGGCCTTATTCTCAGAACATTCTGCCATCGGGTAATTTTCCATCATATGCGACTTTTCCGTCTGGGAGTCTACAAGGATGGCCTTATTTTCAGAACTTTCTGCCATCGAGTAATTTTCCGTCACAGGCGAGTTTTCCGTCTGGGAGTCTACAAGGTTGGCCTCATTCTGAGAACATTTTGCCATCATGCTATTTACCGCCAACTGGGGTTGCACCGTACTGGCCTAATCATGGGAATGATCAACAATGGGGAAATGCTTTACCAGCATTTCCAACGGGTTTACCATATGAGAGTCAACTAGGTTGGCCATATCTTCAGAACGGTCTACAACAAGGGATTGTTCCAGAAAATGTACCTTATGGTCAGAATGCTTATGGTAGTTCAAGTTTGGTAAATTATCCTAGCACTCAAGAAGATATGGAACGTTACCTTGCACAAGTAGGTTTTGGAACAGTACCATCATGGGATTTAAACTTGAACACATATCCAAGAGTCGTTCACGGATCTACAGACGTTCCATCATCTTCATCACCTCCAGCAAGTTTACCACCGGATAATACACAAGGGTGAATGATTCAAACCTTCATCTAGGGTTCTCTTTTCTATTTCATATGTCTTTGTTGTTATCTGCTTTCAATAATATAAGAAAGGAGTGAAGTTTTTGTAACTTTTGCTTCTTTTTTGTTTGCATTTGTCTTTGTTTCTGTTGTTGTTGTTGTTGTTGTGATCTCCATTGTTCTATATAAATTGTTATCGCATTTGCTTTTAATCTTCTCTCGTGCTTCTTATTTCTCTTCTGAATATGAAATTTACCAGGCAAAATCTGAGTTTAAGATCATTGATTTCATAAGATGTTAATCAAATAAACTTTAGATTATTTTCCCTTTTAACACAAAAAATGTCAAACATAGTTTCAAAAGAGGAACATGACCAATTGATAAATATTTAGTCTAACTATTTATTATTCATGTATTATTCATTTATATTAATAATATTAAGTTTTTATATTATTGATAAATTATATGATAAATGATTAAACACAAATCTATTCTATTAAAAAAGGATCATGACCAATTGATAAATGTTTGGTCCAACTATTTATTATTCATGTATTTTTCATATATATTAATAATACTAAGTTTTTAGATTATTGATTAATTATATGATAAACGATTAAACACAAATATGATTATAAGAAAAACATATATATAAAAGTTATTTTTTTGAAAGAATTTAAAACAAAAATATGCCCGCCCGTTAACGGACGGGTCATGATCTAGTTTTATTTTAATAGAGCAAAGTTGAATGAAGATTTTTAAAATACTTGAGTAATTATGCTCTTACCCCTAACACTCTTTAAATTTTAGTTTTGAAGAGAACCCGAGTGTGATTCTTGTTTCTTAACTTGTCTTGTTTTTATTTTTGTTTCATTGGTTGATAATGTGTTGTTTGTTTTTCATTTGGTTGATATTAGTTGTTGTTATGTTTGTGTTTGTTGTTGCTAATTCACTTTAGTTTTGTCGATATCAGTTAACTTTCTTGTCTCTTACTGTGTCTAGTTTTTGTTTCTTGTTTCTTGTTTCTTTGGTTCGTCTTTTTTTTTTTTTTTTTTGATTAACCTGGAGGGATCTCAACCCCCAGGGGACTAACCCCTCGGCGCGAGGCAGCCCATTTGGTACTATGGGGAGTTAGATACCCCAATTGCCTGGCCAAACATCACGGCGCATCTGAGGGGAGTCGAACCCGGGACCTCTTAGAAATCCTCGGGACGCGCTCGCCACTCGACCAGTACTTGGTTCGTCTTTGTGTTACATTTCATTCGTGATAGTTACATTTCATTCGTGATATTTACATTTTCATTCTTGTTGTTTTAAATTTCAGATGTTGATTAGAGATGGAAGATAAAACTTGAATGTTTCTGCTCATAATCACCGAGACGAGTAATGTGGACAATTGAATGTTGGAGTTATCACTTTGTTGTTGTTTATGGTTGTTTTTTTAATGTTTTTGAATTGCCACTAATCAGTTTTTATGTCTACTATTGTGGCAATGATACCAATCACTTAATAAAGTTAATATTATTATATATCATCTTGGCGCAGTGTACCAATTAGAGATTACAAGATATATGTTCTTAGACCGATCAAAGAATTTCCAAAGATCACTTTTTCGAAACCAATTTCTTGTGAGATGAATTTACTCAAATCGCACAAGAAAATAAGCAACAAATCTGTATAAATTATCAAAGTATGTAAAACAAAGAATTCCAAGCTTGTTCATACAGCCCTTCATTTAGACAAACCCCAATAGGAAAAAGATATTATAAACTTACTTTAAAAAAAAATTGAAATAAAAGGAAAGTCATGAAGAAAACCTGTAAAAATAATATTCGATGACTTATGTTGGCGCTAAAGTTGTACGTGTTGCTGCATCATGTCTCACCAGGTGAGAAGGATTCGACCCCGAATCAGTACTATTGCAGTCTGACACAAACAGAGATAGAGAACGTAACGCTTAGGACATCAGATGTCTTGACATCAGCTGGAAGAAGAAGACGATATGGTTATCATTGATGTGTTCCAAAACTTCTAGTGGTCCAATTTTCTTTGCCTTGAGTTTACTGTAAGCATGAGCGGGCATCCGGTCACACGTCAAATACGCCCACACGTAGTCTCCTTATTCGAAAACCAAACGCCAGCGGTGCACATCGCTGATTGTTTGTATTTGGAGGATGAAGACTCGAGATTGAATATTGCCTTAGCATGTATATCAACAAGAGAGTCAACAAATGTAGTTGCATCACCATAAAGTCTTGTATGATCTGGTAGAGTAGATAGCTTCACTGGACCGCGTGGAATAGTACCATAAACGACTTGAAAAGGACAATAGCCTAAGCTGCGGTTTAACGCATGATTGTGGGCGACCATGATTCTTCACTGAATTGTTTCCGCCGCAAGCTCAATGATCAAATGAACCTCAAACGACTTGGTGCAATGGGTCTAATGGTTTAGATCAAATTCACATGTCGATCATAAAGGTGACCAATCCCTTGAAGAACAACGGGCCCATAAAATATGCTACAGCCCTATCAAACGGCAAACGACTTTGCAAACTCTCTAATGGAAAATCGTTTTTGTAATTGTATAACTATACGACTAAATTACACATATATCAAAAATCCAATGTTCTATATTTTTCGTTTAACTGATTTGAATCAGACTCAAGTTATTGTTCAACGTACACAAATTCTCACAACGTAAATCCAAACAGCCATATGATTTCATTAAACCCAAAATGTAAATAATACTCATCATCAATATTAAAACAAAACCTTAGGCGTTCTATTGACCCAAGATTTGAATTAAACTTAAACAAGATCGTATTGAGTTCACACACACACACACGCCATTTAAATAAGTAGCATATTACGCCACATGTTTGTTTAGATTAGACCAAAAAAGCCTCTTGAGACTTGATTCGTCTCTTCCTAAGTCGTTCAGCGATGATGAAAGAGAGCTCAAGAGACTGCGAGGCATTAAGGCGAGGGTCACAGTGCGTGTGGTAACGTGATCCCAAGTCATCAAACGTGACTGTGCGTGAACCACCGATGCACTCGGTCACGTTCTGACCGGTCATCTCTAAGTGAACTCCTCCCGGGTGGCTCCCTTCTTGCTCATGCACGTCGAAAAACGCTCTCACTTCAGCCTGAATATTTTCAAAAACAAAACAAGTATGTTTTATAATAACACAAAATATATTAACTTTTTAATTATAAATGTATTATTTTTATATTAATTATTTTTCACAACTTTTAGAAAATAGATTTTGAATACACAATTAATTTTTCAAAGTTTAGTGTTTACCATTATTACATAATAAAAATATATTAAAAATATAAAAATGTATATTTTAAAACAAAGGTTTTCTAAAACATATATATTTTCAAAATGGAATGAGTATTATTTTGTCAACACAAGAAAAATAATATACAAAGAAAACTTTGAAGTCTACCACCAAACTTTTAAAAAGCAGTTGTGTCAACTTTGGCCCAACCAAATTTTGATCTTTTTTCTTGTCACCTTTCACTATCTTACCTACTACAACAAGCATATACTAGTGTATTCACTATTAGGGAGTTTTATGTAAAACGTACCAGGATGGAGTCAAATGGACGAGTCTTGAGACCACAAGGAGCCTTAATGGTGTTTCCATGCATTGGATCACTAACCCAAGTCACAATCTGTCCAGCACCTCGCACAGCTCTGATCAAATGAGGAAGCTTCACTCTCATATTCTCTGCTCCCATTCTTGTGATAATAGTGATCCTTCCAGGCTTGTTATCAGCATTCAAGATCTCAATCAGCTTCACTAGCTCCTTTGGATCCATCTTATCACTCACCTATACACACACACAAAGATCTCTGTTACTTTCAACTAAAACATGATTTGTATTGTGAGAGTTGAGTTGAAAAACAAATAAACCTTGATTCCAAGAGGGTTAGCAACACCTCTTAAGAACTCAACATGGGCTCCATCAAGCTGTCTGGTTCGCTCACCGACCCAGATCATATGAGCAGAACAGTCATAGTAGAGACCAGAGGTGGAGTCTAGCCTTGTTAATGACTGCTCATAAGGCAAGAGCAAACACTCATGGGAAGTCCAAAAATCAGTTGTTTGCATTATGGGATGATCTAGCGTGAGTCCAGCAGCTTGCATGAAACCTAACGCTTCATCAACACGGTGAGCTAGTTCACGGTACCTACCAAACCAAAACAACAATTTTAACACACATACCCGAAACATCCTAAACATACTGAAAAAGGAAACAAACCTAAACTAGACCTAACCAGTTAATACCAAATAAGGCAACATTGCATCAAAACAAGCCGACACAAGCACAAGAAAGAATGTAAATTCGTTTACCTGTCTCCTTGCTCACTTTTTTCAGTGAAATCAAGATTCCATTGCGTAACTCTCTGCATAGCAGCATAACCACCAGTAGCAAAAGCTCTCAAAAGATTCAAAGTAGCTGCAGATTGACAATAAGCTCTAATCATCCTCTGTGGATCAGGAACCCTAGACTTGGAATCAAACGCATCTCCATTGATGTTATCTCCTCTGTAACTCGGCAACTTCACTCCATTCCTCTCCTCAAACGAATCAGACCTAGGCTTAGCAAACTGACCCGCCATTCTTCCAACCTAAGAAAAACAAAAAAAAAACAATCTCAATAAATGAAACAATTTTTTTTAGACATTCAAATAAATTGGTTAAGACGGCCGAGTCTAAACAATAATCCTCTATAAAACATCTAACAAGCCGCCTAGCGATTTCTTGAACATTAATAAATCCATTAAGATCGGAACTTTCTTGATGGGTTACTTACCTTAACGACAGGGACTTGACCACCGAACATCAACACAGCACCCATCTGGAGAAGGATCCTAAACGTGTCACGAATGTTGTTAGCGTTGAACTCTTTGAAACTCTCTGCACAGTCTCCTCCTTGTAAGAGAAACGCTTCACCCATCGCCGCTTGACCTAACCGCTCCTCGAGAAGCCTAGCTTCTCCGGCGAAGACGATCGGAGGGAAAGCTTCGATGGTATCGAGGACAGCTTCAAGCTCGGTTATGTTAGGGTACTCTGGTTGTTGCAAAGCCTTCTTCGTCCTCCAGCTCTCCGGTGACCATTTTGATTTACCCACATTAACTCCGACGGTCTTTGTCGACGGTTTTGGATCGGTTTGAACGGCAGAGATACGGAGGGATGTGGTGGTTCTAGGTACGGCGGCGGAGAAGGTTGTGTGACGGTGGTTGCGTATTGATGATAGATTATTCAAGGTTCCATTCATGAGGGCCATTGAGATTTCGACAAATGTGTGTGAGGAACCTGAGAGTTGTTTGGTAGAGAGTTTAAGAGTTTTATAACGAAACTGTTGTTGTGTTTGGTGAAGAAGAAAGCCTATTGTGTTTCTGCAGTAGGTAAAATCATTCATAAGGGTAGTTTAGTAAATCTATGTATCGGGATTGTTGGTAAGGGTGAATTCGTCAATTTGTTTACGTACAATAACCGGTATTATAAACCGGGAGACGTATTTCAGTTAAGGCTCCTTTGAAAATTAAAAAAGGTGATTTTAAAACCGGAACGGTGGTCGAAATTTCAATCGTGAACTGGAAACATAGACGGAATGGTTTAATGGTAAAATCTAAGAGCATCTACATTAGTGAATCTCTTTTGGGATCCAAGTTTGTAATTTTTCATTATTAAAACTTTTTTTTTTGATTTTAAAAAAATAATAATAATAATCGAACCAATTATATACCATTACGTGTCGTAGGGTCCACGAAACAGTGATAAATTCACCGAAAAAACTCACTCGAGAGAATTCAGGAAAGATAGGTTATTTTAATATTTTTTTTTGGCAAACGTATGAACTCTCCCTATGACTTCTCAATGTAGATACTCTAAGAAGGTTCAAACCGGCAAAAAAAAAATAGAAACCGACAAACTATTGAACTAGTTTTGAACCAGGTTGGGTTCCATTATTTAACGTAAAATTTTGAATTCCAGTTATACAAATAACTTTTATTTCATAAATTATTTTCCTTTTCACTTAACAATAGATGATATCCTTTATATAACTTTTCAAAGAATTATTTAAAGTTTTTTAAACGTCCACCATTATATTTGTTCAAGGTTTAACCATTTTACAAAGTTTCTACAAGTTATAGTTGCAAGTTAGTCAAATCCAAATCTAAATTACAATCTACATTCTTTTCTATTTTACTTTGTATTCTAATTGATTTTTAGTAGAGACAATGTGGTTTATTTCACGTATTCTTTGGTTTTTAATTTTTGTATTGTATTTATCTTCATTCCAAAATGATGTATATTTTCAAAATTTTACACATATTAAAAAATATGTTAAAATTTTATTATAAATGTATTAGTTTGTGATTGGTTACTTCTCGCAATTTTTAGTCAATCAAAATCCAGTCAAGATAATTAATGTCTTCAAAATTTACAGTTTACAATTTACCATTATTACATATTAAAAATGTAAAAATATATCTTTTAAAAATATTTTTTTTTAAAACATAGATCATTTTGGAACAGATGAAGTATTAGACAATGGAGAATTCAAGTGTTTTATTTTCTAAACCTTAAAATTATGAGTTCTGCTTGATGTTTTTATTGAATTTATATTTCTCAGCACCAAATATTAGATTCATAGGTATAAAATTAATTATAATATTATTTTTAATAAATGACTAACCCGAGATAAATCTGGTTGAACTAGGGATGGGCGTTCGGGTACCCATTCGGGTTCGGTTCGGATCTATTCGGATTTCGGGTTTTCGGGTTCACAAATTTTAGCCCCATTCGGATATTTCTAAATTTCGGTTCGGGTTCGGTTCGGATCTTTGCGGGTTCGGTTCGGGTTCGGATAACCCATTTAAATTATTTTAAAATTTTTAAAAATGATTATATACTTTAAATTTCTAAAAATCTATAAACAAAATAATATATTACAAATAATTGAATAACATAAGTCAAAATACCTAAAATTAACATAGAAATTAGTTTGATTTGAATATTTGGATTGTGAATCAATAATTTTTTTAAATATTTTTGATGTTTTGAGTGTACTTTAAAAAAATTTGACATGTATGTTTGATTATTTACATATATTTACAAGTATTTTGAACAACTTCAAAGTATTTTATATATATTGAATGTTTTTTATATACATTAAATCTAAAAATAATTAATATATATAGGTATATAAATCTCTTTCGGATATATTCGGGTACCCGAAATACTTCGGTTCGGGTCGGGTTCGGTTTCGGTTCTTTAAATACCAAAATTTTGAACCCATTCGGATATTGAATCAATTTCGGTTCGGATTCGATACTACTTTTTCGGATCGGGTTCGGTTCGGTTCTTTGGATCCGGGTTTTTTGCCCAGCCCTAGGTTGAACTATGTTAAGTCATGATTCAAGAGTTTCTATGGTTCAGTTGCCAGTCCGGTTTTAAAACAGGGGTCCTACTGCTAATATTCGGTGAGAAAATTTATTATAAAACCATGTTACTTTGTGTGTAGCTGTGACATTCAACTGGTTATAGATCACATCTTGTTTGAGTCCTAAAGATATAGAGTGTGGACATTTACATATTTTAGGTTAGATTCACTTGTTGGATGAAATTAAGTCGCATTGTTAAGTACATCTACATGGATATGAACCTTTATTTTTGATCCATTTATATACCTAGATAGCAATCTATTTATGAGCTAGATCACCCTTTAACCAGAATATCTTCAAGTAAAAAAATTAACACAACAATCAAATAATATATTTATATAAAAATAGATTGATTGATAAAACAAAAATGATTAACTATCAAATGAGAAAGTAAAGCTAATTTCTAGCCTCACCTAACCAGCCTCGTGATTAGGTCAGTCTCACCATTCAACCTCGCCTACTCCCACTTTTGATATAGTTTTATTTATTGCTATTTGTTATTTTTTTATCGATGCAAGTTTTCTCGATTTAGACATGTTATTTTTTTATCGATGCAAGTTTTCTCGATTTAGACATGTTATTGTTTACCAAACCTTTTTGGTTTATTTATATATCATTTTGCAAATTTACCTTCAATGAATGATAAATTTCGAAAATACCTTTGAATTATGGTAAAATAAACTAAATTAGTTTTTTAAAAATATTTATAAAACATTTAGAAACTCAATCTCACTCATTCAACACTAAAACCAAAACCATAATCAATAAAGTGTAAACTTAAAGGTTAATATATTTTTAATTGAAGGCATTTTGCAAAGTAGTTTAAGTTGTGTATTCTTAGCAATTTCTCTTTTAATATTTCGCTAAAAAGAACTGAAAAGAATAATGCATAAAGTTGTTTTCAGTCTCACCCGATTCGTGATATATAGCATTTTGATATGTGTTGTTATCGATTAGTTCAATATAATATTACATTAAAACACACACAATTGAGTCTTAATTACATTAAAACACACAATCTACTTGAGTCATACTTTTTGTAATTTACATTGTTGCCTTTAACCATTTGTTAAGTTTAGTTTGTTTAGTTTTCCCCCCTATTATAATTGTTTCCTAAGACCAAACACAAATATAGTTTTCGTATTCACTCACAATGTCGACGTCTCCATTGTGCCACACGTTCTCCGTCATTGATCCGCCTCAGGTCTGACCTACGTCTCTCCACCACCCTCGTATGTTTGGCTAGTGCTCATCAACATCTCTGCTGTGACGCACATTCTCCGTCGTCAATCTGCCTCAAGTGCAACCAACACCTTGCTTCCTCCAACTTTTAGTTTCAAGTCCTTTTCACCTTCGCCTTAAGTCAGTTCCTTTGACTCCATTGCTGACATATGACACCTTGCTTCCTCCAATTCGAATATGATTATTCGTCGCCAAGAGAGGAGCTTGTATCTCACCATCACAATCTCTGTCAACCTCTTCCAATTTCCGTCCTTTCGTTTACACAATTATAATGCATGGGGCTTAGGATTAAGTTTGTGTAGATGGGTGATTGTAGATACAACAAGTGTGGATGTACATATGTGGATAGTTAAGTGTGTGAGTGATGTGTGGTTGCTCGTGGATGGGTATCTTGTAGGTGGATTACTCTAGAATGGTGATGAATAGATAAGATTCGCTGTCCATATGACTTTACTTCTTAAACTGTTTTGGTTTATTAACTACATGTTTCTGATTTCATTATAAATCCAGTGCATCACATGTTACAACTCAAACTCAAATTCATTGTGGATTCTTATTAGTCGATGTTCTTGTTAGTCAAAACTTAACATGAAATACTTGTAATTGGATGATTTTTGGTAGATATTATGTCAAATAAATGCATCGACTACTATCTATCCATAACTCATCCACATTTCGTTTCATTTTTCCATACTTTCTTATATACGTATTGAAATATTAAAATTATATATCAATATGGATGTTAAAATATAGAAAATAAAAAAATTATAATTTATAGTACTAAAAGGAAAATTTTCATGTTTATCAAATTATTGATACTATTATTTATCTTTATCGTCTCTAAAGAGATATTTTTACAAACATCCTATTTGTAAAAAAAGTAAAAAACTCTTAGATTAATAAATTTTTAAATTTCACATTCCAAAACTTTACCCCCACTTCTAAAATCTAGACCCTAAGTCTTAGATTAATTAATTATAAGGTTATAAATGTATTTTTCTTATTAAAAAATGATTAAAATAAACATAAAAGTGGTAACAGGATGAAAACCATATAAAAGAATGGCAGAGCCATTAGATCTCATGCAATTAATGCATGCCCAATGGTCAGAATTAAAAGTCACTATATAATACTCACTCCGTTTTTGTATACAAGTATTTAGGAAATCTATTTTTATACCTTTAACATTTAATTAAAGAAAAAAATAATCAATGATAAATTATATTTTTAATTTTACTTTAAATTTTTGATAAAATACTATTTTATTATTTTATTTTTTGCATTGGACTTCGAAAACAATATACATTGTAAAGCAAAAAATAAAACTCTAAAACTACTTATATTAAAAAACAGAGAGAGTACAATTTCACACATTATCCAATAATCCTTAACTTCTTGATACCTTTTTAAAACCCTACATTCTCCTTCCTTTTCGTTTGCAATCTGAGGCATAAGGCCATGATTAACCTTTAGGTTTCTTAGTTTTTTTTAAGTGAACCAATCGCGAGCCAACACGTGTCAGTGGGACCCATGAACAGTGTAAGAAACTCTTAAAAACTGGTTTTTAGTTTATAGTTTTTGTAACCGACTTTTACACTGTTCATAGATCTCACACCTTAAGAAACTTCTTTAAGGACCCCCTTTAATCATGACCTAATAGACCAAGCAAGTAGCCTAAACACAAAGAAAATCCACCTTTAACTCCAAAGTGTGTTTTATCATTATTGTCAAACACAAAAGTAGGTTTTAGTGTAATGAACTCTATTTAGACAGGAAAATGAAAACTTTCCATTTATGAAAAACATATGCTTATGTCTCCTCATAACTCATACGATCAAGGACCACATAAAATGAATGGACATCGTCCTTGAAATTTATTGTAGGTATAGAAAAATGTGGTACGCATACTTGAAGATGGAATGAAATGAAGACCATATTCTTTTGTATTCCTACTATATAGTGTTGACATGAAGAAATCATGGATCCCTAAAACATGGTTCCCAAAATTATGGACCTTGTTTATGGGAGCTCATGAATTCATGGATCCTTAAAACATGGTTCCCAAAATCATGGACCTTGTTTGTGGGAGTTCATGAATTCATGGACCTTGTTTATGGAAGATGTCTTTTGTATTCTCTATATATTACAATGTATTTGCAAAGAAATTAATCAAGGAAATAAGTTTCTCTCCTTCTTATTCTTATTTGTTCTTGAGTGTTCTTGAGTGTTCTTGAGTGTTCATACTCTTTCTCTTCATAAATCATCAATTCTAATATATAGATCAAAGGTGGAAAGAGGATGTGCTTGTAATTGAGTGAGATCGACCACACGGAGTCTTGTTCTTCAATATGTTTGGTCGAAAGGAGAGAGACAAAATGTTAGGTTGACTTTAGGGTTATGCGATCAACGGTGGAGGAGCATAACAATTATATTTCTTTTCGACCATCACAATATTTAATACGAACGTAAAAATACTAAATGTGATTTAAAAATTAGTATAAACCAGTATTATGTGAGTTTGGTGTAATGAATACTAGATTTTGATCAGTGTTAAAAAGCACATGTTATTATATTTAATTACACAATATTATATTTAAAAACAGTTTATGTATTTAGTTATTTATTTTGAAGATTTGTATTTATATTGTTTACAACTTTTGTTGTTCTGTTTCTTCAGATCAGTGCCCACCTTGAAGTGAAAAAGGCATTTTCCTATATAATGTAAAAATTTTGGGGCCTCTAATCTCTAGTTTCTTTGTATCTAGTATAATATTAGTTAGATTTTTACCAATATTCAAATCCAGCTTTGTTTGAAACTTATTTTTTTTATTATAATCTGTCTTAGTTAAAATCCTAGAGACTTTAATAGTTTTTTAAAATCATCAACTTCTAACCCATGCAAATTGTAATGATTTGGTGAAAAAATTATTGTGCAATTTTTGTTAACTTTTAAGGTTTTATCTATTATTACCTGGTTTTATATATATTTTGTATCATTTGTTTTGAATATAAGTAAATGTAAGAATATGTAAAAGTCTTATATAGTAACTAAGTTTAAGAGACTTAAATATTTTTTAAAGTATCATCATTTTAACACACAATTTTAACCTGCGTTTTTATGTTATTAATTTTTCCATCACATTTTATACACCTGTTTATATATTATGATAATTTGGTGACATTTTTCAAAGAACGAAAATAAATTAATCAAAACTTTTAACATTTTAAACTTTTTATTTTCTAATTTTAATCCATGTGCCAAAAATAAGTTATTTTGAATTATTTCATTCTACATATAGTACTCATAAAATTATATTAACAAAAAAATAATCTCGCCCCAAGCCCCTATACCTCTTCGCACGACACTATTTTTGTTAGATAGATAATTTTGTTTAACCTGGGGGTATCCCAGGCCCAGAAGGCTCAGACTAATCCCCAAGGGGAAGGAATGCCCACGGATAGACGCCCCTCCCAGTTTTTCAAATGGGCCGAAAACATGACCCATATCCGTGTGGGTGACAAGAGTGTTGCAAGGTAGTTCCCTCCGGCGTGGATCGAACCCCCTACCTGGGTGCAGGCGGGGACCCGTCCCAACCATTGGGCTACAACGTCTCGTCTAGATAGATAGATAATTTTGGACTTTAACAATTTAGTGAAACTCGTGACTATTCAACTCAAACAACAATTTTATTCTTGGACAAGAAACTTGTTAAAAAAATTGCATAATTGGACATTTACATAAGAATATTAGAGATTTTATTTTTCGGAAAAAAAATCATAGTTTTTAATCCTTGATATATCCACGTAATAGTACCCATGTTCAAGCTTATCCATGTCTAAACTTGACTAATTACATTTATAATCGCACAAATTTTAGGTTATGTTAATTATTCATAATTTACAGATTAAAAATAGTCATTTTTACTTTAAAATGCACTAGTTGATCATATATGGAATCATTATGAAAATATTTTTATGAAATAGCGTGGTATTTTAATTTTAGTGTAATATATAATTATATATTTCTATGTACAAATTTATATTTTAGTGTAACATTTTATTAATTAATATTGATGTAATATTTTTATACATGTGATAGTTATTTATAAAAGTTTTATGTATTTAAATAAGTAATGACTTATATAAGGATCATCACATAAAATACAAAAAAAAATGAAATTAAATTTGAGTTTTTCTTTTGGAAAATAACATTTTTAAACTTTAAATATAAAGTTTTGCAAATTTCAAAATAGAGTGTTTTCTCTGTAGATGCTTTTAGAATAAGTACAAAACTGGTCAGGTGCATAACATATTATTTGGAGAAAATAAATTTAGATAATTACTAACCTCTGCTTAATTCTTTTGTAAAAAAATCTGAAATACTTGATCATAACGATAGAAAATTATGCACCTGTCAATTCCAAATCTGTATATAGTGCTTCCAAATCAGGATTTGGTGATTCAGATATTATATAATTTTTAGAACTAAAAAAATGGATATTCAAAATTTTATATACATAATGCTCATATATATATCCATTTAAAAGTTAGCTCAATCTAGGAGACTTTGAAGATAAATAGGTGTATATTAGCTTCTGGTCTTCAATAACTAATGAGCGACACTACCATTTACCAAATAGTAGTCTGAAATAATAATTTGTTTCATGTATTTAAATCATGTTTGTTTGTTTTTTAAAAGAAAATTGGATATAGATATGTCTAATTTTGGATACATATATATATATATATATATATATATATATATATATATATATGAAATGTGAATATTTATTAAAAAAAACATGCGTTTAGATTAGTATTTATAAGATATATTCAAAGGATCTGGATTTAATTTTTTTTTAAAAATATTTGAATCCTTCCAACCTAATATATACAAGGAACTATAATTACAATATAGTTTACCACTTAATGATGTTTCCGCATTCATAATTGCCAGACAATGGACAGTCGAATCAAAATACGCAACTCAGATTTTGAAGTCAAAAGCCATGCATCAACTTGATTAGAGATTGTATTCAACTTTTTTTTCGTTAGAAGAGATTGTATTCACATTTTGTTCATCTTTCACAAAAGGTGTTTAGGCTTTGTCTTTTTGGATTTTTTAGAATAAGACATCTGAAAAGACAAATAACATTTCAGTATATAATTATATAAAGTTCAAACATGAAAAACTAAAAATAAGAAGAATATGATGAATATATATATATATATACATATATATATATATATATATATATCTCAAACACTGAAATTTCTATTCAAAATATCTCTAATAAAATATTTAAAATATTTCATAGTGTTGTTACTGTTTTTTTTCTTAAATATAATTATGTTGAAAATATATATATTGAACATGTTTTAATCAATGTTTTTAAATCCAAGCTAATAGTAAACAAGATTACTTTCCGAGTCACTGAATCATTAGGTTGACTACATGGATTAAAATTAATATTTTTAAATATAAGAATATATAAATATATATACATAAAGACAAAATAAAAATCACCTCTTATTTACAAAAGATAATTAAAATTAAAATTTTGATTAGTTGTTAAACATATATCATTTCAGATAAAAAATTATTTGACTAATTTTTATAAAAACCTATATGACTTAATATAAAAGTAGGAAATAAATAATTAAGTAATGATATCATGAAATTTTAAAATCTAGAATACACCAAATAAAAAACATGATTATATCTGGCTGTATATACTAGTTATTTTAGATGGCATAATATTCTTTATCAAGATTTAAAAAACACTAATCAAAAGTTTAGCTAATATTATTACGATTAAAAATACATCATAAGTTTAATCGTTTGTAGAAAAGTATTATCAATTTTTAAGGTTGGTGTGTTTTCGGCATTTGTAGAAAAACATTAGAAAAATACATCATAACTTTAACAGGTGTTTGGAAAAAGCAAATTAAACAAAAAGGAGGCTAAAGGCAAACGTTTGGAATGACGTACAAGAAATGGCAAACTTTGAATAACCAATAAAAATAATAATTTGATTTTCCCGGTTGCACAAAGCCAGAACAAAGTTTAATAGTGACAAAAAAGGAAAAAAAGAGGTCCAGTCTAAATGAAAATGAAGGCGGCAAAGTGGTCCATTTTGGGTATCCATCCTTATTGGGAAAAAATTTAAGTGAAATCGAAGGTAAGAGCACCTCCATTGGGAGGTACTTAGAGGGGTCCTTAGCAAAAAGTGGTGGTGGGTCCCATAAAAAAAAGTGAAATCGAAGGTAAGAGCACCTCCATTGGAGGTATTTTTAAATAGAAAAAATAAAATAAAAAAAAGTTAAGGACCCCATAGGGGTCTAAGTGGTCCAGTCTCTCGTAACTCAATCATTGAGTTTGTAAAAGCTTTGTTTTCTTTTGAGAAAGATAAAAGCTTTGTTTGACATAATATTACTTCCTGATTAATCAATGGTGAAAGTTTTACGTCAAAATGCTTATTGTCTTTCATATAAAACGAAAAACAGAAACCTACATCATCAATTTCAGATTGTTTATTCGGCATAATATAGCCATATAGGCATGTGCCAAAACTTGCCACGTGAAGATTTGTATCGTACTAAAAGTTTGGTTGCCAAAACAATCATAATCATAAAACTCAAACTTTACAATTTTAATTTTTTTACCTCTTCCAGTCCTGGTATGGACACTCCTGGTAGCATAATGATTGCACTGTCCGAAACCAGTTTTATACAAATTAAATAGAGAAACCGACACTTTTGATACGGTAAGGCCAACATTAGTGGTTAGAGATCCTTCACATCTCTCACCAGAATTAAAAAAAAAAATTTAGATAATAATTATAATTTATTTATTTCAAAATTATTTAATCACTAAAATGAGACATGTGGTCTTTGAGCTTCCTTGACTACGAGAATCGCTCTTTTACAGCTGAGACGTTTCGGATTTCTCTCTTCCATGTTCACTTTTTTTTTTTTTTTTTTTTTTTTTTTTTTTTGATTAACCAGGTGTTGGGCTTACGCCCCACCACCTAGGTCCGGTGCCAGCCTTTGCCTGTACCGTTTAGGGCCCTGGGCACGCCTCCCACTCCCCGCGAGTCAAACAGCTGACCTCCCAATTTGATCCCCCCAGCTCGGGGCATGTACCACTGGACTACGAGGCCCTGGGTTCCATGTTCCATGTTCACATTTTTCTCCGTCCTTTTCTGTTTAGTTCAATGTTTTATAGATTAGGTACTCATCAAAAAATCCTCACTGGAAATCCCCTAAAAGCAACTTCATCAGTAGTACCTAAGACCATCCACAATGGTGTTATTCCTTTGGAGTCCTTAACTATTCACCTTTTTTTTTTCATTTTCGAATTATTAAAAAAAAAAAAAAAATCCAACCAATCGCGGGTCGCCACGTGTCATGAACAGTGTAAGGATCAATCCTTATTTAGGGATTTTAAGGATCGAATCCTTAACTTTTAGTGGGGTCCACAGATTATTTAATTATTTTTTCCTTAAGGATTCCCCTTAAGGATTCCCCATTGGACATGCTCTAAGAACATCTGCATTGGATAATCTCTCACAGAGAGTACCTTGCAGTTATTATACTAATATCATAATGTAATTTTTTAAAAATAATTAAATTTTAGTACTAGAAAAATATTAGACCAGTTAAAATGTACCAAATGGCAAATAAATCTCTCTATTTTGAACAGACGTTTCTTTCTAAAAAACGATTCTCTTTTTTTTTCTAGAAAAAATTCCTAAAAAATACACAGACTCAATTTCATTTGTAAATAAAATACACGAATTATTTTGGATCTCCGTTTATTACGTGAACTAATTTTCGTTGCCTATTAAATACACAAACTTTCAAAATTCGCAGTTTTTACACATTGTTTTTGACGGCGTTAACTATATTTAACGGAAGTATTGACGACGTTAGAGTCTAATTAAACACGTGTTGAAATTATGAAAAAAATTTCCTTAAAAATACACAAACTAAATTTTAGTTGCTAATAAAATACACAAACTATTTTGGATCCCCGTTTAATACACGAACTAATTTTTGTTTTCATTAAATACACAAACTTTAAAAATTTGTTGATTTTACACAATGATTTAGACGACGTTGACTATATTTAACATGATTTAGATTATGTTAACTATGTTTAATAGAAGTGAAGACGATGTTAGTATTTAATTAAACATATGGTTAAATGTGAAGGAAATTTTTCTTAAGAATCTTCTCAATTGATTATATTGTTAGATTCTTCTCTTTTACGCTTCCATAGTATTATTATTTTTTGGATGAAGAATAAAAAATACATAACACTAAACTAATTCTAAATTTAGAAATTTTCACGACATATAAATTAACTCCTCTTTGAAACGATATAAAGGGAATCAAACGAAAAAAAGAGAGTAGAGTTTAGAGAATAAAAGCTGTTGGAACAGATTAAGGTGCGAAACGTAAATTGAAACTAACTTGAATTAAGACTCAATCGATTTAAAAGATTCTGGTTAAGGGTGAGCGTTCTTTTTATAGTTTAACCACATGTTTAATTAAAACTAGGGAAAACTCTTTAAAAATACACAGACTCAATTTCGCTTGCTAATAAAATACACAAACTATTTTGGATCCCCGTTTAATATATGAACTAATTTTCGTTGCCAATTAAATACACAAACTTTCAAAATTCACAGTTTTTTCAATACGTGTTTAATTAGACTCTAACGTCGTCAATACTTCCGTTAAATATAGCTACCGCCGTCAAAAACGATGTGTAAAAACTGCGAATTTTGAAAGTTTGTGTATTTAATAGGCAACGAAAATTAGTTCATATATTAAACGGGGATCCAAAATAGTTCGTCTATTATACAAATGAAATTGAGTCTGTGTATTTTTAAGGAATTTTCCCTTTGTTCTACACGCTCTCTCATCCTTTTCAGTTGTTTAATAATATTTTTTTTGAGAAACGGTAATATTTGTTATCAATGCGGATGCTCTAATTATCTAATGGAGTATCGCATAATAAAAATTAGAAAAGGTAATATTGTTGCACAAGAGAAAAATGGAAGAGGTTCTCTTTGAGAACTTTTGAGATTTGACAAAGAACCCTAATGACACTTGGTGCATTCTCAGTGGTTTAATTATTTTTAAAGTGTTAAATTAATTATAAAACTAATTATTAATACAATAGTTTTTATTTTTTGTTGTAGATACTCACTTAGGTTTTTATAAATAAATCTAATCTATTAAAAGAGGAGTACAAATAGGAAATACCCCTTAATTCTACCTAATATTTACAAAGAATGCCATTGATATTATCCTTGCATCCAAACATCTAAATATTAATTCTTAACAAAATAAAATAAAACACAACAAACACATATTTTTTTTTAACTTAGTCACTATATAATACAATGTATCATCCAAATACAATGGATTCAAACTTTTTGGATATTCAGGATTAGGATATTCGACTGAATATCCACCGATATCTAAACCTGTTTTTTTAAATTAAAAAAAACTATCTATTAAATATTTATTTTGTCTATTTAAAATTATTATTTTAAAAAACTTAAAATCATTAAAATTTAATAAAATTATTTTTACTTATAAAATATATATAATATACATATAAAAATATAATTAAATTTAAAATATTTAATATCCAGATCTATACCCAGATCCGAATATCCATACTTAAAATTTTATTATTTGGATTTGTACTCAAATTCACCGAATCCGTAAAATCACTATCCAGATCCCGATCCGGACCCTTGAATATCCGTTTTTCAGAACGGATAAGAGTGGATCCCGATTCGGATAATGGATATCGAATATTAAATTTCAACTATATACAATTATATCAAATAATTTTTTTAAAATATTTGATAATAAAAATAACACCCGCGCGGACGCGCGGGTTAAAGGCTAGTTTGCTTTAAGGCATCAGCAATGATAATATTTTTATTATATTTTTGGAAAAATTAAAAAATAGAAAAAAGATGAAAGACACCGAGAAAAAATGAGAGATGTTCTTCAAACAACAAACTGACTTTTAACAATTGAAAACCTGTCATAAATTATATTTTTGAATGGCTATTACCTTTTTATGTTTAAATTTTAGTTACGTTATTTTCCCATGTTGTTGATGCTAATGCTATTGATTATAGAGAATACAAGAATTCGTTGAACCATGTCGATAAATTACGTCAATTATATCATATATCTAATCCGTTTTTAATATGTTAGTTTGTAATGCATAATTAATCAGTGTAAAAAAGAATAACGTTTTATAACAAAAACAAACAATCCACAGAAGTCACTAAAACGCGACTTAAATTTTTTTCTGCAGTACGCCCATCTTGTAGATAACAATATCTTATGACAGCTGTGGATATAACATTCACACATGAGGTAGATTTTTTTGGCCGGTCAACACGTGCTAGAAATACATATAGTCTCGCCCTGTTCCTCTATAAAATGGCATTACTTCGAAGTTTCTAAGCCATCGAAAAATCACATTTGCCCACTACAAAAAAAACACACACCACATTTGTCTTTGCAGAAAAGAGAAAGAAAAATGGCATCTCATGTCGTTCACAGCGGAGAAAAACCACACGTAGTTTGCTTGCCTTATCCGGCTCAAGGCCACATTACTCCGATGATGAAAGTGGCTGAACTCCTCCACGCCAGAGGTTTCCACGTCACTTTCGTCAACACTGTCTACAATCACAACCGTCTCCTTAGGTCACGCGGGCCTCATGCCGTTGAGGGGCTCCCTTCTTTCCGGTTTGAGTCCATCCCTGACGGTCTACCTGAGACCGACGTGGACGTCACGCAGGACATAACTGCCCTTTGCGAGTCCACCATGAAGAACTGTCTAGCTCCATTCAAGGAGCTTCTCAAGCGGATTAACGCTCAAGATGATGTCCCTCCCGTGAGCTGTATTGTATCGGACGGTTGTATGAGCTTTACTCTTGATGCTGCTGAGGAACTTGGAGTCCCGGAAGTCCTATTTTGGACAACGAGTGCTTGTGCATTTATGGCTTATCTATACTTCTATCTCTTCATCGAAAAGGGTTTAGCTCCTATAAAAGGTACGTGTTCTTACATTAATTAACCATTCTTTATAATAAATTATATTTAACCTAGAAAGACCGTAAGAACCCACGAGGTGGTGAGGTTTATGATTTTTGAGATTGTAATATTCAATTACCTAGCACATTTGATTTAGCGAATAGACTGCTCTCCTAATAGTGCTAACCCCCTACGCAATTTGAATCTAAATGGTAAATGCTTTTCAGTGTCACTGAAAAACAACCCCCCCCCCCTCCTAAAACCATCTTCAATAAGTCACTCTATTTTCTTCTTCAAAATATAATAATTTTATAATAAAATTTAGCTCTACTATAATTTTACCCTATTTTATATACAGTGAAAATAGAGAGAATTTACTCTATTTATAGAGTAAATCCATTTTTATTATAGAGTAAAAGTGGAATAGGGTTTAGAGATTTTTACTTGAAATTCCTTATTAGAGTAAAAATAAATTGGGTTAGAAATACATATTAATGTAGCGATGAAATCTATTTACAAACTTTCATATATTTAACAAATCAAAATCCAGCCAATTGGTCTGATCCTTTTCCTTTTTAATTTTTACCAAAAAAAAACTTTCATATATTTTGTGAACAATTTTTCTATCCGTCAATAGAAATGGCGTATTAATCTCTATATTCATGTTTTACATCATTGGTTGGTGGAATTATCTTTAAACTTATATTATATTTCCATATATATTTTTCTATAAATTTTATATATAGTTTCACAAAAGCAATAAAATATCCCGTTTTGGTCTAATAAAAAGAATGAAAATATTAATATTTATTTATGTGATAAATTTTTCTCTTTAAATAGTTAGGGTGGTGACATGTGGATAATGGGCTTTCACACAAATATATTCCCTATTTTGAAGATAATTTTACTTATCTGTGAAATCCAAAAAAAAATCATTGGCCATGTTACTTTCTCTTCCAGTCATATTCACAACCATATTTGGCTATGAAACTACACAACCAGTGTCATATGACCTATACTGAGGCATAGAGACGTGCACGTTAATTATGTTTTATTAATTAATATCGATATACTAATCTAACTAATCAATGATGATGAATTTGGCAGCTGAGGATTACTTGACGAACGAGTACTTTGACACGGTGATAGATTTCATACCGTCGATGAAAAATCTAAAACTCAAGGACATTCCTAGCTTCATCCGTACCACTAATCGTGATGATTTTATGCTTAGCTTTGTCCTACGCGAGACCGAGCGAGCCAAACGTGCCTCTTCTATCATTATCAACACATTTGATGATCTCGATCATGATATCATCCAGTCCATGAACTCCATTTTACCTCCGGTTTATCCAGTTGGACCGCTTCATCTCTTAGCTAACCAGGAGATTGAAGAAGGCAGTGAACTTGGGAAGATGGGATCGAACTTATGGAAAGAGGAGATGGAATGTTTGGACTGGCTCGATACCAAGGCTCCAAACAGCGTTGTTTACGTTAACTTTGGGAGCATAACGGTTATAACCGCCAAGCAGCTCGTTGAGTTTGCTTGGGGGTTGGCAGGGAGTGGGAAGGAGTTTTTATGGGTGATTAGGCCGGACTTAGTAGTTGGAGAGGAGGCTATGGTTCCGCCGGAGTTTTTGAAGGAGACGGCAAACCGGAGGATGTTGGCGGCTTGGTGTCCTCAGGAGAAAGTTATTAACCACCCGGCCGTAGGAGGTTTCTTGACGCATTGTGGGTGGAACTCGACGGTGGAGAGTCTCTGCGCCGGTGTTCCAATGATATGTTGGCCGTTCTTTGCCGACCAGCAAACGAATTGTAAGTACTGTTGTGATGAGTGGGAGGTGGGGATGGAGATTGGGGGAGATGTGAAGAGGGAGGAGGTTGAAAAGGTGATAAGAGAGTTGATGGATGGTGAAAAGGGAAAGAAAATGAGAGAGAAGGTTGGCGAGTGGCGGCGCTTGGCAAAGGCAGCCACTGAGCAGTGTGGTTCATCAGTTGTGAATTTTGAGAAGGTTGTTAAGGTTCTTTTGGGACAGCGATCAGAGGATTAAATAAAACATAACATAATAACTGAAAGTGTGTTGTTACAAAAAAAAAAGTTCACTGAAAGTGTGTTATATATTACCGAATATGTATTGTTTTTATATCGTGTGTATTTGATGCTTGGCTATTGGATTGATGAATGTTGAACATTCGTCAAGAAAATACTGATTTGTATGTGATAATTCTTGTTTTATAGTATTATATATTGCTAATAAAACATTAAATAATAAAAAAGAATAGGTTTGCTGATATATACAAATCTGATGGCACCCATAGGAACCTATATTTAGATGCGTAAAAATTCTGACCTAAGCTTGTAGATAATTAATAAATACCTTATTTATTATTTAAAATTTGAGATTTTTAATGGAAACTAGATTTTATTATACGTGGTAAGTCGACAGTTATATGGCAAGTGTAGATGATTTTTTGGCTTTCAAAAAAAAGAGTGCAGATGAGTTTTTTTATAAGTATGTGAATCTCTTTTGTAAGAATGTAGATAAACAAAGGTTGCACAATTGGTATCTAATTTTTTTTTTAAAAAAATAAGCACAAGATTTAAGTCCCTCCAATCCCAAAATGAAACATGGAGAAAGTTAAACAAAGAAAAGAAAATGTAATCTGAATAGGTGTAGAAAATATTGGCACGTCACGTTGTTTTTATTTGACAACCGACACATGGTGTCGTCCAGAAAACACATTGTGTCGCCTTACTCTTTATAAGATGGCGTTTGCCAAAGTTTAAGCGAACGAAAAAATCACATTATAGTTGTCAGACAACGAAGAGAAAATGGAACTTCACGCCATTAATAACAGACAAAAACCACATATAGCTTGCGTGCCTTACCCAGCCCAAGGCCACATCAACCCCATGCTGAAACTGGCTAAACTCCTCCACACCATAAGGCATCCACGTCACCTTCGTCAACACAGTCTACAACCACAATCGCCTCCTTCGGTCCCGTGGAACCAACGCTCTTGATGGACTACCTTCGTTCCGGTTCGAGATCATCCCTGACGGCAGTGGCGGAGGCATGTTGAAGGGAGGGGGGGGGGTCATCCTAATGCCTTAAGTCAAGATATCCGCCTTTTGCTCGTTTCCCGGTATGTGCTGAACATCGATTTGATTGTTGTCTATACACTTCACGTATGAAGTGGTAACGTTGTGAATATGCTTGGCTTCGACCATGAAATACTGGATTTTTGGTTAAAGCTATAGCTGACTTATTATCCAAGCAAATTACCACCTTACGAACCAGCTTCTTCGATCACCTCCTCAAGTAGTTCTTGAAGCCAAATGGCTTGCTTTGCAGCCTCAGTAGCAGGCCATAAATTCTGCCTCGCATGATGATAAAGCTACGGTACTTTGTTTTGAGAACACCATGTAATTGGGACACTCATTTAAGTAGAAGATATGTCCGGTAGTACTCTTACCATCATCCTCATCGATATTGTGACTTGAATCACTATACCCGATAAGTTTTGTCTTGCTCGTTCGTTTGAAGTTTAAACCGAGTGAAGTAGTTCCTTTTAGGTACCTTAGAATCTGCTTGAGCGCTGTTCCATGGGAGGTCTTTGGATCGTGCATATAACGACTTAATAGTCCAACGCTAAAAGCAAGATCGGGACGAGAGTGTAGTAAGTACCTTAGACAGCCGATGCTTCGTCGATACTCCCTCTCGTCGATGCCATGTTCTGTGCTTGCTTTGGACAATTTGAGTCCAAACTTCCATTGGAATGTGTACAGCGTTGCATTGTTCTAGTCCAGCTTCGATCAAGATTCTCTTGGCATATCGCTCTTGTGTTTAAACTGATCCCATCTTTATGCTGATGTACCTCGGATTCCCAAGTAGTATGTTAGCAAACCAAGGTCACTCATTTCAAAACAAGCCGACATCTCTTTCTTGAAACCATAGATCATGTCAACATCTGAACCTGTAACTAGGAGATCGTCGACGTACACGGCAACAAGTAGTATTTCTTCCTTTAGTCTTTTGCGGTATAGTGATGGCTCTTTGCTGCACTTGATGAAGTTTAGGCCCTCAAGAACATGGTTTAATTTTTCATTCCAGGCACGTGGGGCTTGTCGCAGACCGTACAAGGCTTTATTTAGTTTATAAACCTTGTTTCGCTTCCTTTTATTTCAAACCCTTCTGGTTGACTAACATATACATCTTCCTTCAAGTCACCATACAAAAATGCGGTCTTTACGTCTAAGTGATGAATTTGCCAGCCGTAGGATGCTGCCAGCGCTATAATGAATCTCACGGTTTCAATGCGTGCTACGGGAGCAAAAACTTCTTCAAAATCTACACCGTGTCTTTGGATGTAACCTTTGGCGACCAATCTCGATTTATACTTATTGATGCTTCCGTCTGAGTTTCTTTTAATCTTAAAGATCCATTTCAAACCAATTGCCTTAGCTCCCTTTGGCAAGTCCTACTAGGTTCCAGGTTTTGTTTTTGATTATGGACTCTATCTCATCTGAACATGCGTTTTCTCCAAACTTCTTTTTCCATAGCTTCTTTGAATGTCCATGGTTCTTCGTCTATTAAAAGTAGCAAACGTTCACTCTCTTCTTCCGCAATGTATATATAATCATCCAAGTAACCCGGCTTCTTAGTGATTCTAGTTGATCTCCTTGGTTCGACATACTCTGTTTCGTCACTTTCATCTTCTTCGACGTTTGGATTTTGCTGTTCGTCGTCATCATCGTTAGGGGTTTGTTCCTCTGCTTCTGTCGGTCCCTGGTCTTCATTGATACTCTGTTCTAGTCCTTGGTTTCCAGAGTCACCGAATGTTACTGTGAACTCCCCTGGTTGTTCAGCGTCTTCTGAGTTTATTTCATTCCACTTCCAGTTTCTGTTTTCGTCAAATACCACGTCCCTGCTAACCGTTATCCTTTTGCTTCTTGGATCTAACATTCTGTAAGCTTTAGAACCTGGTTCTGTTCCCAAGTAAACCAGTGCACGGGATCTGTCGTCTAGTTTCTTGACGTTATGTGCGTCGATCTTAGTGTACCCGATGCAACCAAAAATGCGTAAATGATTGATATCTGGTTTTCGTCCCTTGAATACCTCGTATGGTGTTTGTGATGGGAGTGTCCTAGTGGTGGCTCTGTTTATCAAGTATGTGGAGTGTCTAACCGCCTCGCCCCACAAATAGTTTGGAACCTCCATATGCTTAAGTATACTTCTTGTCATCTCTAGCAAGGTACGATTTCTTCTCTCAACTACCCCGTTCTGTTGTGGCGTATACGGAGCTGTTAAATGCCTTTGAATACCAGCTGTCTCACAAAAGTTTTGAAATTCCGTGGATGTAAATTCACCGCCACGGTCCGTTCTTAAGGTTTTGATACAAGCTCCAGTTTCTTGTTCCACAATGGCTTTGAATCTTTTAAATTTTTCAAAAGCTTTCTCCTTTTTCACTTAACAGAATGGACCACATGTACCTGGAGTAGTCATCGATTAGTACAAATATATATCTCTTCTTACCGGCAGTGGGTGGCGTTATTGGGCCGCATAGATCTCCGTGTACAAGCTCTAGGACATTTGTTGCTCGATATGTTGTAGAAGAAGGGAAGGGTTGACGAGTTTGTTTCCCTTGCAAGCATGTTTTACATGTTTCTTTCTCGACTTGACTCTAGGGATTCCTGAAACCATCTCTTTTCTTATCATCTCCTTGATCGCATTGAAAACCTAGGTGTCCAAGTCTGGCGTGTATCCTTTCTGACTCTGTTTTGGAGTTTGCATTTGAAGACATCTATCTTCATCTATCTCCATAAGAACTTTGTAAAGTCTATTGCGTGATCTATTTGCTTTGACTATTAGATTTCCAGTCTTGTCGTGCAAGGTAAGGTAGTTGTCTCTCATTCGAACATCGCATCCTGCTTCTGTTGCTTGTCCGAGGCTTATAATATTACTTTTAAGCTCTGGAATCCAGTATACGTCAGCCAGAAATTTTTTCTCCCCGTTTGACTAATAAACAAGATAGCTCCTTTGCCTTTTATATCAATCCTTGAGTCATCTCCAAATCGAACTTTTCCAGTGATAGTTTCATCAAGTTTGTTAAAGAAATTTCGATTTCCTGTCATATGATTGCTTGCCCCGTTATCAAGATACCAAATCCGATTTCCATCATTAACAGATTCGAACTCTTTTGGACGTACATTCTTTTCGTTGAGATATACAATTTCGTGCATCATAAGACCATCTGCTTCGTGTGTGTCTTCTTCCTTTGTTTCAGTTGTTTCTTGCAACTTAAGTAAGCGATCAGGACACCCTGATGCGAAGTGACCCGGTTTATCGCATCGGTAAGCACACAATTTTAGATAAATCAAGTGGTTCCCAATACGATCTCCCACGTCCTCTTCCACGGTTATAGTTTCTTCCTCCTCGACCTCTTCCTCTGTAGTTTCCGCCATGATAGTCTCTGTTTTGTGAGCTTGATTGTCCATCGTTGCTAGCATACATAAGTTTATTTTGATTTTCCTGAACATCATCTTCTTCGTCAGCTATACGTTCCTCATAAGTCTTCAATCTTCCTATTATATCTTCGAACGTTGTAGTTTTTAAATCCAGGATTTGGCTCAAGAGAAGCAACTATATGAATATATTTTTTTCGCGGTAAACTCTTGAGAAATTTTTTCACCACTTTGATTCTTCATGGTTTCTCCTAACGCAGCAGATTTGGACGAGATTTCGGATAGTTTGGCCAACAAAATCATCAATGGTATCGGTGTCTTTCATCTTTAATTTGTCGAAATCTGTCCATTAGGGTTTGCAACCGGGCTTCTCTTACTCGCTCTGCTCCTACGTGACGCGTTTTATGGCATCCAGACTTGTTTTGCTGTCTCGAGTTCCCCTACTTGAAGAATTAGTGGTTTCCGGAATTGATTGAAACAATAACGCAGTTGCCATGTCATTCTTCTCTGGTTCTGATGTTTCCTTCTCAATTATTCCCAAACCTTGTGAACTTTAAGCAAGATGCTTCATACGTATTGCCCAACTGTGTAGTTTGTTGTATTAAGCATCGGACATGGCTATCGCAGTCAGCTAACACCACTTGATTTTAATTATGTGTTTTTGCCAAATTTACAGCATTGACTCCCGTAAAAACTTTCAACTGACCTTTATGTTTTGTGAAATCTTCGTTATTCCAACTAAAAAAACTATTTTATCATCTTAATTTTAAATAAACTCATATAAGTAATCATAGTTACACAAAATAGGTTTATAAATATAGTAAAATATGACGTACTTATATTAGTTTCTCTTGTTTGAATTGCAGAGCATACTAAAGTTTAAAAGATTGTTAACGACTTGTAACTAAAATTAATGTTATGTATTTGTCCTTTTTGATAGATAAACATAACTTTGATGTCTACAAATATATTAAAACAACTATCCCGTAATACAGATTTTGATATAAGTAAAAACTAGATTAAATAATAACTTATATAAATGTCAATACATGATATATCAATATCAATTAATTTAGCAATTCTAATTATAATAGTTAACTCCAAATCAGTTTTACATTTCTCAGTAATAGTGAATAAATCTATGTTTAAATATTATATGTAATAATAGTTTAAAATTACTTTTTTTAATTAGAGATTAATGTTGTTTCATATTCACTTGTTACTTGGATGTTTCCCATGGGAAACTTTGCAAAAAGAAAGATAGATTGCTGTGAGGGATAAAACTCACTCTCTAGTTTTAGGTTAGATTTAGATTGGGGAAAGACAATCGTGGGCTGAATCCTTTTAGAACTTAAAGAATGAATAATATTGTATTGACGAATAAGGGTTACAAAGATGATTAAGATGAATACAAAGCAATCTCTAGATGATGTTGAATGATAATAATAATAGTGAAAGTTCGTCTTTCGGGGGTCCCCCTAATTCGTAGACTTCTCTCCTTTAAATAGCCTTAGGTCACGTTTAACTTCTCCTGATCAGTCTCCGAGATTTCCTCTGTCAGTTGAGGGATTTGCAACAGCTTCCTTTTGACCGAATCATACACCTCCATTTTCGTGTCCTGGGCTGTCTTATTAAGCTTCCTGCGAGGGGAACTAGACCGCTTCCTGGTGACCTCTTTCTCGTGACCTCTTTGTCGAAATCCTTGGAAGCAGCCTCCGTCCTTAGGTGAGCTATATTCTCCTCAGAAAAGATGATTCTCGCATGGCCCATTATCGGGCATATTTTGACTGATTCGCTAATTCCAGCTGACGGGCCATATTTGGGCCCAACAGTTGTCCCCAGCTTTCGAGACGAGGCTCAAGTAGGTTCTTTCTAAAGTTTTTAATCCACGAATCCTTAGTGTATCAATTCCAGTTTCCTCTTAGTTTCCCCGATTTCTTTTCCTCGTTCCCTGTTATGTCTGGACCGAAAGAGGGCTCTGGTGAAATCGGAATTTCTGCCACCGGTGCTCGAATCATGAAGGTGAAACAAGAGGTGGGCGAATCTATGAAGAAGACCGATAAAAGGAAGAAAGCTAAGGAATCGATAGCTCAGAGAGTTTCCAAACGAAGTAAAAGGACCAGTGGTTCTGGTGAGAATCCACCCTCCGGATCCCACTCGCCTTCGGCGTTGAGGAGTCAGGAGGTAGTTAACCTTATGGTCCAGGCTCTGGGTCGTAAGGAGTTAGCTAGGGTTTGTGAAGATCACGAAACCCCCGAAACGACTCCAGAAGGCTGGTTCTGTGTTCACGAGAACTATATATCCAAGAGTCATCTTAGATTTCCTCTCCCTGACCTTCTGCTAGATCTCCTCGATCACTACCAGCTAGCCCTTCCCCAGCTTTGCCCATCCGTTATCAGGGTGATAAACGGTTTCCTTACTAGGTCCAAAGAGGAGGGAGTCGCTGTTGGGATTAATGATTTGATGAGCCTCTTCTCGATAAAGGAGAGTGCTTCGAAGGAGGGAGGTAGTGGGACCTATTATCTCGCAAGTCGTCCCAGGTTAGGTATCTTTAAGTTTTCCTGCAGCGACGATGACTGGCGGAAGAAGTATTTTTTTGTGAAGATTGATCCTTCTACGGTTCCTGCGGATCGTGCCCTCAGGACCGTTTGGTCTGATGCTTCTGGTTAGGATTACTAGGATTGCGTTCATATATTTCTGTTTGCAGTATCCTGATGTATGCCTTGTATCATTTACAGATATTGAAGATCCTCCCACGCTCACCGGCAAGCTTACCAGGGCTCTCTTTCGAAAGTTACAGCAAACTCCGTGCACCTGGGCGTCGTATACTACCTCTCGAATAGGTGCGGCCAGGTTTCCGGATCGATACCACGCCTCTTTCCTATCTCCAATCCCGATTGCAGAGTTGGAAGGTAAAGCGCTTAGCCTCATATGTGTAATTTGTTTTTATGATGTTTGAGTTCTGAAATAGTTTATTGACACAGTTTCCGAAAGTGACACGGCGATAACAGTTTCAACGGGAGCTAGTACTTCTGAGACTGAAAGAACTCGATCAACCAAGATGCCTCTTCAACCGTCATTCCGATCTAGGGGTAGACCAGCGAAAGGAACCAGCACCTCTCGTGGAAGCGAGAAGAACCAGGGAGGGTCTTTCCTCAGCTCTGTGAAGGAGGTCCTCGACGATGGAGCTTCTGCTCCAGTTAAGGATGCTAACCCTACTGAAGAGCTTGGAGTTCAGGAGACAATTCTTCGACCTGACATTCAGGTCACGGTAATTGAGCCTCAAACGACCAAAGATCCTTCTGAGACTGACCTCCCTAGGAGTAAGAGGTCACGAACTGATCAAGGCGACAGACCTTCCAGGTCCTCTTCATCATCCTCGAGAGGAGGAACCGTGGGGTGGAATTTCGCGCATTCAAAGCCTGGATCGATTCTTGATGATCCGTGGGGTCTGGCTACGCTGATGAGGCATATGAAACGGACAGCGTGTTCTCTTCCCCCCGTTAGCAATCTGACTAACAGGGAAGAGTTCATTGAGATTGCACACTACATGGGTCAGGTACAGGTTTTGGTTCCTCTTTTTTATCATTATTTTATTTAGAGGGATATTTATTTCTGTTACTTGTTTCTCTGTAGTTGGCTGGTGCTGTTAACAGGGCTCAACTCAAGTTTGAGGAAACAGTGAGTAACACTCCTGGTGTTGAGGAGCTAGCCGAGGTCACCGAGTTGGTTAAGGCTACTAAGATTGAGCGTGACCAGGCCAGAGCCCAGGTGGTGACGCTACAATCCGAAGTTTAGAGGCTTGGTTTGAAATCCGACACTCAGCAAGGGAGGATCGAGAGTTTGGAGATCGATGTTAGGGTAAAGGGTAGGAGAATTTCTGAGCTGGACAGTGCTCGAAGGGTTGCTGAGCAGCAGGTCCAAGATTTGATTGATTCGTCTCAAGTCAGTCAGAGGAACAAAGAGGCTGAAGTTAAATTTGCTGTTAGACAGGGAAAGAAGGAGGTCATCGATGCTTACAACAAGATCCTTAACTCTGTTAAGGAGAAGTTCTCTAAGAAAAAGGACGAGGCTGATCTTCTGATCTACGCCCAGGAGCTTCAAGCGAATACGGATCTCTTGAAGGATTTGCTGTCAAACGAAATTCAGAGCGCTGAGGATGAGTATAATCGTTTAATGTCCATGATGCCGGAAGCGGTTGCTGCCTACGAGAAGGCTCAGGTTTCTGATTTCTCGGTTAGCAAGCTCCCTCTTCCTCAACTCTCCGAGTGCTCAGGTACTTTTGAGGTTAACATGTTTAATCCGTCCTTTTCTGGAGGATATGGTTCTAATTTAGGTTTGGTGGGTCATGGCTTAGCCCCAGTTGACATGACTTCGGGAGATGATGGAAAGGGGACGGATGAAGGTGTCCGGGGTAGCGAGACGATCGAGGAAGATCGTGATGCTTTGGAGGTTCCTGGCGGTGATGGTCAAGAAGGTTGAAGACCTGCCATTCCTGGTGTTTTTAGGATGTTTGCCCTACGGGCTTTTGCTTATGTTATGGATGTTTGCCCAACGGGCTTTTGCTTACGTTATTAGACTTATAGTCTGAGGAGGCTTTTAAACCTTTGTTGTGTTAAGATCTCTGAATCGTTAATAGCCTGAGGAGGCTTTTAAACCTTGTTTATCCTTGGTTTCGAGTTATTTCGACTTGTTTCTTTTGGGTTTATTTTACTTAGATCCGAGCTACGTTTGGTCGTTTGGGTTATCGGAACAGAGTTCCATGACCTGACCAAAATCCTTCAGGGATCCAATTTCCTTGAAGTGACCTTCGAAACCGTTAAGAATAGCTTAGTGACTTCATTTGAATACTTTCAAGTCTTTGAAATTTGCTGAAGTTTTTGAGTTTCTAGATTTAGGTTCGTAGGGACCTGAGCTTATCTGAAGGATTTGGCGATCTCGTATTCAAGTTCACTGTGACCTGGATCTATTTGGAGGATTTTAAGACCTTAAGTCCGGGCTTGCCGGGACCTGGTTTTGTTAATGGGGTTTTGTGACCTTAGGCCCGGGTTTGCCGGGACCTGGATTTATTAATAGGATTTTAAGACCTTAGGCCCGGGTCTGTCGGGACCTGGAGTTATTAATAGGATTTTAAGACCTTAGGTCTGGGTTCGCCGGGACCTGGATTTATTAATAGGATTTTAAGACCTTAGGCCTGGGTTCGCCGGGACCTGGAGTTATTAATAGGATTTTAAGACCTTAGGCCCGGGTCTGCCGGGACCTGGATTTATTAATAGGATTTTAAGACCTTAGGCCTGGATTTGCCGGGGCCTGATTTTACTTGTTTGTTAGAAACTGAGATGCTTGAATGTAGATGTTTTTATTGATAATCTTGATTGAATACTTAATAACCATAGAACTAATGGTTTGAACTGTGTGTTCTGAACACATGCCCCCTTTGGATGTTAAGACGGGTGCGTAGAAATAAGGTTGGGGCTGCACTCATGACGGATCTGCCTACGTACCCAGTCAAGGGATCAAGCCAAACGTATTTCGATGAATTTTAGGTACCTAATGGTAATATTTCTTGAGATTCATGGCATTCCATGATCGGATTTCAGGTACCCCGGTTCGTACCTTCAGGAGCCTGTAAACGCCTGGTCGTATCACGTGGATGATTTGGTAGGGGCCTTCCCAATTAGTCCCTAGTTTTCCGGCGTTTGGCTCTTTGGTATGATTAAAAACTTTCCTGAGTACCAGGTCTCCTACGGTGAATTGTCGGGACCTGACCTTGGAATTGTAATGTCGAGCCATCGCTTGCTGATAATTCTGGATGCGAAGCAAGGCTTGATCCCGTCGTTCCTCGATGAGGTCGAGGTGATCTGATAAGAGTTGATTGTTAGTTTCGGGATTTGCCGTACAGAGCTCTCGGCGGAGGCTTCCTGTGATGGTTTCAGTTGGGACAACGGCTTCTATCCCATAGGCTAGGGAGAAAGGGGTTTCTTCCGTAGCTCTTCGTGGGGTGGTTCGGTATGCCCAGAGCACTTCGGGTAATCTTTCGGACCACGAACTTTTATCGATTCCGAGGCGTTTCTTGAGGTTTGCTAATACCGATTTATTGGCAGCCTCTGCCTGGCCATTTCCCTGAGGGTATCGTGGTGTTGACATGGTTAGACGAATTTTCCACTTGTCGCAGAAGTCTTTAAAGTCGTTAGATATGAATTGTGACCATTATCGGTTACGATTTCGTATGGGACGCCGTGGCGGCAAATGATGTCTCTCCATACGAGCCGTTCGGTTTCGACTTTAGTTACCTGTTGGAGGGCTTCAGCTTCTATCCATTTTGTGAAGTAGTCTGTTAGGACTAGTAACAAGCGTAGCTTCTGCCTTCCTGTTCCTGATGCGACTAGTGGTCCTACGATATCCATGGACCATCTCATGAATGGGTATGGGGCGGATATCGAGGATAATTTCTCCGACGATTGATGTATAAAAGGTGCGTGCCTCTGGCATTTATCACATAAGGATGAGTAAACCTCGCAGTCAGCAATAATGGTGGGCCAGAAATAGCCTTGCCTTTTGATTCGGATAGCTAAGGCTCTACCACCGGAGTGGCTTCCACAGGAACCGTCATGCATTTCTTTCATGAGTTTAATAGCGTCGAGGCCGTGGACGCATTTCAGGTAAGGTCCCGATACGCTTCGTTTATACAGGATAGATTCCATTATGCAGTATCTTGCGCTTATTGCTTTGAGTTTTCGCGCTTCCAATTTATGGGGGGGGACCCTGCCCTCCGAAATATACTGCATGATTGGGATTCTCCAGTCCTCCCTCCCTATGATTTTGTCGTGAAGGGACGAAGAAAGTCCTTGTGCGGGATCGGATTCTTGGATGTTATTGCGACCGGAGGTCGTGCCCCCAGGGATAATCCTTTGGTTAGGTCCCCCGGGACCTAATTCCGGAGGACTGTCGTTACCTTCCGGGGTTGGAGTCGTGTCTTCGGCTGAAGTTTCAGGTTCGGGGGAGTATCTCGTTCTGCGAGTGTTTACTCCGAAGACAAGTGTGCTTGGAGGCTGGGTTGTGCCCCCGGTGGTGTGTTTTTTGAATTTGCGAGTTTTGGTTTTCGGGAACCAGAATGTTGTTAGGACTTGGGTTGCTGCTGATTCGGAGCGGCTACTTTCTGTTCGCTCTTTCGGTTTGTTATCGATCTCAGCTTTGGTAGCTATGTCGATGCTTGGTTTTTCGATCCCCTCTACGGGTATGATTCGTTTTACTAGGGGGTCTGATGTGGACGCCAACGCGGCCAACGCATCTGCTGAGGAGTTCTCTCCTCCTGGGATTCTCGTTAGCTCGAATTTGCTGAACTGTTTGGTGAGGCTTTGTACAACTTCGAGGTATACCCCCATTCTTTCGTCCCTTGTTTCGTACTCCCCATGGAACTGGCTAGCTACCAGCTGGGAGTCACTGTAGGCGTTCAGCTCTCGGATTCCGAGGCTTAAGGCAAGTCTTAATCCTGCGATCAGTGCTTCATATTCGGCCTCGTTATTTGAAGCATTAAATCCGAGCCTGTAGGATTGCTCGATGGTTTCTCCGGCTGATGAGGTCAACCTCAGACCGATTCCGGAACCTTGTTTTGATGAGGCTCCGTCGACATGCAGGCTCCATTCCGGAGCTTCGGCTCTCGGATCTAGTTGTTCGGACGATAGTTCGATGATAAAGTCAGCGAGGACCTGAGCTTTTATGGCTACTCTAGGTCTATATTCGATGTCGTATTCGCTGAGCTCTATGGCCCACTTAGCCAATCGTCCCGATTGGCTAGGGCTGTGCAGAATCGTGCGTATTGGCTGTGAGGTCATTACCACGATCGTGTGTGATTGGAAGTAAGGTCGTAGCTTTCTGGCAGCTGTTACGACCGCCAGAGCTAACTTCTCCATAGTAGGGTATCTGGTCTTGGCGTCTATTAGGCTTTTGCTCGTGTAATAGACGGGTCTTTGCTCGTTTTGTTCCTCTCGTACCAATACGCCACTAACCGCAGCAGTTGATGCAGCGAGGTATAGGTACAGGGGTTCTCCTGTTACTGGTTTGGATAGGATCGGGGGCTCGGAGAGGTAAGCTTTCAGTTGTTTGAAAGCTTCCTCGCATTTCTCGTCCCATAGGAACTTCTTATTATTTTTTAGAAGTTTGTAGAACGGGAGACATTTATCGGTGGACTTAGATATAAATCGATTCAAGGCTGCGATTCGTCCAGTCAATCTTTGTACCTCCCTGGTTGTCTTGGGTGACGGCATTTCCAAAAAGGTCGTTATCTGTTTTGGATTGGCTTCGATACCTCTTTCGGTGACGAGGTAACCGAGAAATTCGCCCGAGGGCACCCCAAATGTGCATTTTGCGGGGTTTAATTTCATATCATATTTGTTGAGGACATCGAAGCATTCTTTTAGGTGGGAAATGTGATTTCCCCAGCTGAGGATTTGACCAGCATGTCATCGATGTATACTTCCATGGTTTTTCCGAGCCTTTGATAGGTAGCTCCCGCGTTTTTTAATCCGAATGGCATTACCTTGTAGCAGTAGGTCCCGCGCTCGGTTATGAATGCAGTTTTTTCTTGATCTTCAGGATTCATTATTATTTGATTATATCCCGAGAAGGCATCCATAAAGGACAAGAGCTGATGGCCAGCAGTCGCCTCGACGAGGCGATCGATGTGAGGTAATGGGAAGCTGTCTTTTGGGCAAGCCTTGTTTAGGTCGGTGAAATCTACACAGATCCTCCACTTCCCGTTTTTCTTTTTCACTACTACGGGGTTAGCTAGCCAATCGGGGTAGTGTACTTCTCGGATGGACCCTGCTTTCGTAAGTCGATCTACTTCGTCGTTGACAGCTTGGGCTTTCTCGAGGCCTAGCTTACGGCGTTTTTGTTTGATCGGTTTGAAAATAGGATCTACATTGAGCTTGTGAGTGGTGACATTTGGGTCTATGCCCTTCATGTCACCGGTGGTCCATGCGAATGTTTTAACGTTGCTTTTCAGGAAGTCAATTAATTCCTTTTTCATTTCGAGAGGCAGCTCCGATCCGATGTTCACTTGTTTCTCGGGATCAGAGTCATCAATGCTAACTTGTTCGGTTAGGTTCCTAGGAGGACCTCGAACATTTTGTTGCATCTCTCGGCCTTCCTGGATCTGTAATTGCTATTGGGGTGATTCTTTGAGGATTCCGAATCCTCCCAAGTAACAGATCCTGGAGATCTTCTGGCTACCCCGTACGGTGGTTATTCCGTCAGTGTTGGAAATTTCACGCATTGGTGATAGGTGGAGGCTACTGCCTTCATCTTATGGATCCAGGGTCTTCCTAGGATCGCATGGAATGGAGAGGGCTTATCGATGACCACAAAATTGGTCATTTTCATGATTCCTCCAGCTATGACTGGGAGCTTAATAGTTCCCAACGGGGTGACTGTTTCCCCGGAGAAGCCTACGAGGTTAGCTTTTTGACCAATAATTTCATAGTCATCTATTTCCATTCCTTTCAGGGCGTTATAGAAGATAAGGTCGACCGAGCTTCCGGTGTCGATCATCAGTTTAGGTACCTCGTAACCTGCTATGTTCAGGGTGACGATTAGGGCGTCATCGTGAGGTCTGTCGAGATCTGATGTCTCGCTTTCCCAGAAAGAAATCTTAGTGTTGGATTCGGGATTGGGAGGCTTAGACTGAGTATTAGAAACAGCCTTCCGTACATGGCTCTTGATTGAATTAACCGAGTCTTGACATATGTTGGAGCCTCCGAGGATATAATCCACTCTCGAGCTGGGGCTTGAATGAGGCGGTGGTTTGCTCAAGAGGGTCTTGATTTGCAGACTCTTCCCTTGGGGAAATATCCCAAGAATCATGTCAACTCTTTTCTTGGGAGCTGGCGGTGGCGAATCTGTTTCCTTCTCAGGTGACCTTTCACGTTTTGGAGAGGTGTCTCTGGGACCTCTTTTCTGGTTAGGAGGTGGTTTTTTGAGTTCCACGTTTTTTAGTTCCCCAGCTACGAATTTAGCTGCCAATTGTCATTGGAGATCCCAGCACTCCTCAGTTGAGTGCCCTTTTCGATCATGGTAAGAACAGTGTTTGTTCTCATCGTAGCCTTTTGACCAGGGGGTTTTGCTTGTCGCGGCAACGGGTTTTTCCTGTTGGACTTCCTCGACAGCATAAGAGTGTTCCCCCTGGGTCTGATTATTTCGGGAGCTCCCTCTTTTAGAGGATCCTTTTGCTTCCGAGGTTTCGCCCTTGGGGTGATTCTGGGATTTCTTATGGATTTTATCCAATGCAGTTGTTTCCTCCTCCAAGGTAACGTATCTCGATGCTTTGTGAAGGTCGTCATCGATAGTTGGGGGAGGGTTAAGCGTTAGTTCGGACCAGAATTCCGATTTGTACCAGAGGCCTCTTCTAAGGGCTTCGATGGCAACTTGATCGTTGGGGTTCGAGAGCTTAGTTCGGACCGCTCTGAATTTCTCGATGTAAGTTCGTAATGAATCTCCCATTCCTTGCCTGATTTTCCAGAGGTCAGCCTCGGAAGCTTGCTTGAGGATATGGGTTGAGTATTGCTTCATGAAAGCGTTGGTGAGCTGGTCGAAGTTATCTATTGAGTTTGGCTCGAGGCTTGAAAACCATTTGAGGGCTGTTCCGACCAGGTTCTCAGCAAAAGTTCTGCAATAACCTGCTTCGCATTCTTCTCTCGTGAAGTGAGCTTTCACTATAGCTAAGCGGAAGGCTCTTAAGTGAGCCTTTGGGTCTGAGGTCCCGTCATATTCGGGGATCCTAATTTTTCGGGTATCTCTTATGTGGAAGTTAGCGATTTTGTTTGTGAATGGGGTTCCACGGGTTTCCTCAATCAGGCTCTCGATTTCGGGAGCTGAGCTTGTTTCTTTGTGTACTTGAGCGTTCAACTTTTGGAGAGCTGCGTGAGTTTGCTCCATGTACCGGCGGATAGCCTCGGGTCCTTCTAGGGGAAGGACGGTTGGGTCGTCGAGGTGAATCTGATGAGGAAATTCCCGATGGAGTCGAGCGTCGTTGTTTTCCCAAGCGTTAGGTGAGCTAAATGGCTCGCTAACTCTAGGGTCACTTCGAGGGATGCGACCTGGGGGGTGAGCTGTAGGATCAGCTTCCGTCCTCGGGTGGATTTCTCGATTAGGGACTATGCTCCCATTTTGGTGGGCTGGAGCCGGTGTTCTTCCCCTGGGAGGGAAAAGCATTCCTTCTCCAGACCTGAAAACTGGTGGTGGAGGCGGTAATCGTGTGCTCTGTTCGGGAACCCTATTGGGTGCAGAGCTTGTCGTCGCTACGTTATTTCCCATAGCGCTAGTTACAGGTGGACTGAATACTGGGGTTGTCCCAGTATGAGGTGTCTGGGGAGTGTGCTCTTGCCCATCACGAGCAGTGCTGTTTGGGGAAAAATCCAGGCGTCCGCGAGGGAAGGTGGATTCGGTCAGTCGGTCTCGGAAGGTGACTCCCGATCCTTGTCGTTGCGACAGATGAGTCGTCTCGGTTAGAGATCTAGTCACTTCCTCGAACCGTTGCTGTCGAGCAGTTAGCTGCTGCATCGTGCGCTCATTATCCTGAGCTCTTTCTACCAATTGTACCATCATTCGACGTATCTCAGATAGCTGAGCTTCCGAATGATTCGGAACAGGTTGACGCTGCAGATTTTCGGGGTGTGTGACCCCCGAGTTGTTTCCACCGGAAGACCTTGGGTTGGTCATTCCAGTTTGGTCCGGTTAAGCGTTAGCTGGAGGCTGTTGCTCGGATCGGTGATCGGCGGATCGAGGTTCTGGATTCTGGGGATCCGAGTCTCTCCTGTTTGGTGAGCCGTCGATCTGGATCACGGGATCAGGAATGGATGGGCTCGTGGCCTGGTTGGATGGATTCATTCTCAAGTTACGGAGTGAAGGATTCAATTATCTTTGTCCCCACAGTCGGCGCCAAAATGTGAGGGATAAAACTCACTCTCTAGTTTTAGGTTAGATTTAGATTGGGGAAAGACAATCGTGGGCTGAATCCTTTTAGAACTTAAAGAATGAATAATATTGTATTGACGAATAAGGGTTACAAAGATGATTAAGATGAATACAAAGCAATCTCTAGATGATGTTGAATGATAATAATAGTGAAAGTTCGCCTTTCGGGGGTCCCCCTAATTCGTAGACTTCTCTCCTTTAAATAGCCTTAGGTCACGTTTAACTTCTCCTGATCAGTCTCCGAGATTTCCTCCGTCAGTTGAGGGATTTGCAACAGCTTCCTTTTGACCGAATCATACACCTCCATTTCCGTGTCCTGGGCTGTCTTATTAAGCTTCCTGCGAGAGGAGCTGGACCTCTTCCTGGTGACCTCTTTCTCGTGACCTCTTTGTCGAAATCTTTGGAAGCAGCCTCCGTCCTTAGGTGAGCTATATTCTCCTCAGAAAAGATGATTCTCGCATGGCCCATTATCGGACCTATTTTGACTGATTCGCTAATTCCAGCTAACATGCCATATTTGGGCCCAACAATTGCCATCATGCTATTGTATAGATTTAGTGTCGAAGATTTATATTATGTCCAAACCTAGTTTTGTATATAAATGCACCTCGAAAAACAAAACAAAATTCAGTTTTTGTGAAAGGAATCGATGAATTATTAGTTTCTCCAAAACCAAATATTATTAGATTGTACATACAAAAAAAATAAAACTAAAAGAATTAAAAAAAATAATGAAACTAAACTGTAACAATTCTAACTTGTTCTTCATTCACAATCTTCCAGCAATTTCAGTTTAAATATTATATCCAATAATAGATTAAAAACACTTTTTATATATTATTATTTAGTGTTATTTTCTTTTATGCCCAAACCTAGTTTTGTATATAAATGCACCTTGGAAAAAAAATCAGTTTTTGTGAAAGGAATCGATGAATTATTAGTTTCTCCAAAACCAAATAATAGTAGATTGTACATACAAAGAAAAAAAACACTAAAAGAATAAGAGGGTCTAAAGAAATTAATGATATAAAACTAAACGGTAACAACTCTAACTTGTTCTTCATTCACAATCTTCCAGCAATTTCTGAATTCTTCGAGCACCGGAGGTAGAAAAATTGTGTAAAGAGGTTCAATGAAAGCGGCTAGGAACCATAATGAACATGGAATACCGAACCATAGGGTCAGACGTGGAGAAATAAAATAGAGGAGTTGGAGGAGAATAGCGAAGCCAAAGATGTGACAGATGCGTCCCAAGATGTACATGTCATAAGCTTCGACTACGAAAATTGCCCAGGACCAAACCATGCAACTCGCAAAGCCAGAAGCGCCGTAACAAAGAATGCAAATCTGGAAATAATTGTTATTTGCGGTAAAAGGAATCTTGTGGTGTGTCATATACAGGATTGCTGCAACGTTGAGGATTATGAGGATGAAGCTCATCACCAAGTCGTATTGTAAGTTCTTGTTTGTCCTGCGGCAACAATTTTAAACTATTATTTTAGCCTAGAGAATCAATTTAGAATAGTAATGAATTAGTAAAATAAAATAAAAAAGAAAAATCCATCAGGTTCTCACCACCAAGTACGGAAAAGGGAAGGATATCTTTGGAGAACAGTAGCTGTAGGCATAGCATCAGCAACAGTTGTATCCGTCATGGCTTTCTTTGATAATTAATTGGTAACTGTGTAGAGGAAGACTCTCTGCAATCAAAGATGGATGTAGCTCCTCCTCCGTCAACCCCTAATGATATATATATACACATATGTTTGCATTAGCCAAAATCCTCATTCCACGCGTGATTAGGATTTTTTTTTATTTGTTTTCCTTTTTTAGTCACAAAAGTGCATCTTATCTTTAATCCAATCCCAAAATTAAGTGAGATGGAGTTACGAAAATAAATTATTTTTTCATTAGAGTACTGAAAGTCAATTCTCTCTAATATTCTATACAAAAAACATCCGATAATCCGTTAAAATAAATAATTATTTTAATTTTCAATTTTGTTGTTATTTAATTTCTAATTAATATTTTATAAAGTATATTTTTGGTTACTTTACAGTTTACACTCAAGAACTCTATCATATTTCCTTAACATGTTACTTTTGAAAGATTTTGCTAAGGATGATTCTTCTCCTCCTTTTGGTGGTACGGCTTCATTGGAAAAAAATAACACATGTTACTTTACTTATGTATACACATATTTTCACAAACTTAACATTGGCAGTGATATTGAAATTTTGACGAACATGATTGAATGATATCTACCAAAAACATTTGGCATTTATCTAGGTTTTACAGGAGCTTGTCTAACATATTATATACTCATCCTGTAAAATATAAAGTATATTTAATAAGAAATAGTATACTTTCTTTTTAAATATGTTTAAGAAATACCATGAAAATAGATGAAATGAAAATTTAGAGAGAAGAATAATATATATATATATATATATATATCACATCAGATTTAAATTAGATATGATAAAGAGACTAAAAACAATTGACAATCACTTTACGAATTAACTATTGTATATTATAAGGTTTTCTCAGTCATTGTTCCTAAATGAAATTGAAATTTGAGAATTTGTTATTGTATTATATGTCGTTTAGAGTTATTATGTTTTGGTTCGATTATAAAAGTTATTACATCAGTTATTTAATAACTGATAATTCTATCGTGTGATGTTCAATGTATCACAGTTTTATTTACACTAAACTAATTGGTTTATATAAAAGTTACATAAATAACAATATCTCTTTTTTTTGGGAAATTTGCTAATTGGGAACACAAACGCTGAACTAATGTCTCCTTAGAATAGTTTTTGAGAATGTTGTCCCTCTAAAACTATTTTTAGCGTTAACCCTAAATAACCCCTATAATTTAGCAAAATAAACAATTGACATAAAACAATTCAAATTAAAATTATTTTAAATTAGCAAATTTACATTAGGTAAATACAAGAAAGTTAAAAATTATAGGACTATCTTTCTTCGTCGACAGAAAAAGAAGTTATATTTCTTCTTCACGTCGAGACCTATTGTTGTCGTCACCTTCTCCCCGGGCACTTGTTCTTCAGTGTGAATTTGTAATCGTCGGCGATCCATCTTCAGTTTTATATATCTCGTCCTCTTTCCTCTTTTCTGTTTCCTCTTTGCCGTTTCACGAGTTCAATGAGCTCGTTCTCTCCGCAGACGGAAAAGGTGGTGAGAATCGACGTCAGAACAAACTAATCCTCGACGGGTTGTGACGTAATAGCTCTACTCCTTTTGTTCTTCTTCAAGCACCATTCATCCTTTTCCAAATTGAAAGTAAGGTTTTTACATCCCCATTTTTTTTTTGATTTTGATTATGTTCATGCTTTAGAAATATAGAATGGGTTCACTAAAACACATCTTCGATGTAAGAAATTGATTTAAGTTTCGATTTCCAATGTTACCTTTTGCTACTGCCATCTGATTGTTTCAGTTTCAAAGATCTTCTCATATTGTAGGTTTTTGTGATTAATTTGATATATTTTCTCATATAATGACACCGCTTTGGATGTAAAAAACAACTTGAGTTATCTTTTGTTTGAATCGAGAGTTTAATTTGATGTAAGAAAGGCACAAGTTAGTGTGTGTGCTTGTTTTGCGCTTGATGTTGATTGACTGCTGTGAAACATGGAGTCCTATGTTTTGGTTAAAGAGACATGTGATGTTTGTGATTTTATGGTTTACATGAATGGAAATTGAACTTCCAAAATGCATAGTTGAAGCAGCAGTTGAACATCATATTGAACGGCCATGGTTCCACCGGAGTTTTTGACGGAGACGGCAAACCGGAGGATGTTGGCGGGTTGGTGTCCTCAGGAGAAAGTTGATAAGTTGTGGGTGGAACTCGACGGTGGAGAGTCTCGGCGGTGGTGTTCCAATGATTTGTTGGCCGTTCTTTACCGACCTTCAAACGAATTGTAAGTACTGTTGTGATGAGTGGGCGGTGGGGATGGAGGTTGGGGGAGATGTGAAGAGGGAGGAGATTGAAATGGTGATAAGAGAGTTTATGAACGGTGAAAAGGGAAAGAAAATGAGAGAAAAGGCCGATGAGTGGCGGCCCTTGGCGGAGGCAGCCACTGAGCAGCGTAGTTCCTCGGTTGTGAATTTTGAGAAGGTTGTTAGAGCAAGATTATTGAGAAGTCCTTCCTCTTGGGTCCTTAATACATATATATATATATATTATATAAGCGTAGCTGCGTATATAATTGTGGGTTAAGGACTTCACGGAAACCCAAACCGAAAGTCCTTAATTAAGGAACTTTCGGTTTGGGTTTCCGTGAAGTCCTTAACTCACAATTACATATGCTTATATAATATATACATATGCATATATTTGTATTAAGGACCCAAGAGCAAGGACCTCCCAATAATGTTGCTCTTAAGGTTCTTTTGGGACAGAGATCAAAGGATTAAATAAAACATAAAATGATAACTGAAAGTGTGTTCTTACAAAGAAAAAGAAAAAATCACTGATAGTGTGTTAACGAATATGTATTGTTTTTATACCGTGTGTATTTGATGCTTGGACATTGGATTGATGAATGTTGAACATTCGTAAAGAAAATATTGATTTGTATGTGATAATTTCTTGTTTTATGCATTGGTATCAAAAACATTAAATAACCAATAAAGAATAGGTTTGCTTGTACATACAAATCTGATGTCACCCATAGGAACCTATATTTTGTTGCGTAAAAATTCTGACTTCAGCTTGTAGACAAACATTAGGAGAATTTATAAATACCTTATCTATTGAGAAAACAGCCATCAAAATCTTGAACTTTGTAATTAAAGCCAAAAAATCTTCAACTCATGTTTGAGCCCAAAAAATCTTCAACTTTCAAATATTGGTCGTTTTAACTCTCATATTTTGTTGATCCAACCATTTAAGAAACCCGAATAATCAACTGTTAAACTCGATTATAAAAATAGATGTCTATTAACTTTCTAAACGAGTCATTTTAAAAAAATAGTTTAACAACGTTGTTTTACTTCTCTAAACAATTAAACCATTTCTTTCGCGAAATCAGAGACCCAAATCGACTTCATTTTTTTCACTCAAAAAAGAGAAAGATGAAGTCGATTTAGAGCTCTGGTCTCGCAAAAAAAGATGTTTGAAGTGCTTTAAAAAGCAAAACAACATTGTTTGATTAATATTTAATTAGTTTTTAAAACAACGTTGTTTAAAAAGGTAATAAACATTTGTTTATTTAATCAAATTTAACAGTTGACTATTCGAGTTTCTTAAATGACTGAATCAACAAAATATGAGAGTTAAAACGGTCAATATTTGAAAATTGAATTTTTTTTTGGCTCAAATATTAGTTAAAGATTTTTTTGGCTTTAATTTCAAAGTTCAAGATTTTAATGGTTGTTTTCTCCTTATCTATTATATAAAATTTGAGAATTTTTTTTATGGGAACTAGATTTTATTATATCTGGTAAATCATTTGTATCCAGATAAATCGACAAGTTTATGGCAAGTGCAGATGATATTAGATAAACATGTGAATTTCATTTATAAGAATGTACATAGCAAAGGTGGCACAATTGGTATCTATAAGAGTCCCAAAGGACTTGTAATCTGATTAGGTGTACAAAATATTGGCACGTCACGTTGTTCTTATTTGACAACCGACACATGGTGTCGTCCAGAAAACGCATTGTGTCTCCTTACTTTTTATAAAATGGCGATTGTCAAAGTTTAAGCAAACGAAAAAATCACATTATACTTGTCGGACGAGGAAGAGAGAAAATGGAATCTCATGCCATTAATAACAGACGAAAACCACATGTAGCATGCGTGCCTTACCCAGCCCAAGGCCACATCAACCCCATGCTGAAACTGGCTAAACTCCTCCACACCAAAGGCATCCACGTCACCTTCGTCAACACCGTCTACAACCACGATCGCCTCCTTCGGTCCCGTGGACCCAACGCTCTTGATGGACTTCCTTCGTTCCGGTTCGAGACCATCCCTGACGGTCTACCAGAGACCGACGTGGAAGCCACGCAGGACATCACGGCTCTTTGCGAGTCCACCATGAAGAACTGTCTAGCTCCCTTCGAGGAGCTTCTCTGGCGGATTAACGCCAGAGATGATGTCCCTCCAGTGAGTTGTATAATATCAGACGATTGTATGACTTTCACTCTTGATGCCGCAGAGAAGCTCGGCGTCCCGCATGTTCTTTTTTGGAGCACAAGTGCATGTGGCCTCATGGCTTATTTACATTTTAATCACTTCATTGAAAAAGGTTTATGTCCAGTAAAAGGTACATGCTCTTACCTTACTTAAAACTAGGTTAAGACCCGTGCCTTGCACGGGATGAATATCGTATATGCATATATTCTTACATATTACTATTTATTTGTATTCTTTTATATATTATAAAATAATAAATTTATAATGAATAATTGAGAAATCAATTATTATTATTATTATTATTATATATATATATATATAACTAAATTTCAGCGGATATTGAAATTAGAAACAATGTTATTTATCTATTTTATATAATGTATAATTAAACTTCAATGATAATAATATAGTTATATAGTATATTTTATATAATTATTTGTTAATGAGATTTCTTGTTCATATGTCTTTATGATTTTTTGTATATTTTTATGAAATTATAATATTAAATTCTTAATACTTGTTCAATGTAAATTTTGAGATTTTAGTATTTCTGTATTTTTATGGTGTATAGTTTAATTTAAACAAAATTAAATATATATATATATATATATAAGTTGAATATATATTAGATGAAACTTTTTATTCATATGGTTTTATGATCATTTGTATTCATTATAAAAAATTTACTTTTCATTAATCACAAAAATTTCAGTATGAGATTTTTAACCATTTTATTAATTTATAGCCGTCTTAAAAATTCAGAATAATATATATATATATATATATACGGAAAATCTAACATTTTATTATATAATTAATGTGAATGTTTAAATTATTTAATAATATAAAAATAAATAAAATGACAAAGGATATACAAACTGGTATAAAATAATTATGATTCAAATTCATTAATTGACATATATATTTTTAATTAGGTAATTCCACAAGTTTTATTTAAGGAAAAAAAGAAGAGAGAATTTCAAGTTTACAACTTTTGTTGTACCACTTTTTATTTATATCTTCATTAAAGAGACATTTTAATAAATGCCATCTTTTTAAAAGATAATTTTTTTAAAATTAATTAGAATCCTAGATTTTACATTCCTAAATCCTACCCCGCTCTACCCTCACCCTTCAACTCTAAACCCTAAGTCTTAGATTAATTAATCCAAGGGTTATAAGTATGTTTTTCCTCTTAAAAATAAAGGGTAAAAGTGATTAAGCTAAAACTGAAAAGTGGTAAACGAAAAGTGATATTTTTGGCAATTTCCAAAAAAAATATTTTATGTATTAATAATTAACTCTATAATTAACGTAATAAAAAATATCTTCTATTTAGATAGATCAACTTATTTTTTAATAATTTTAAAAATATTTTAATAATGACACGTAACATAATTCAAATGGTATATAAAGGATATGAATAGTTGACTGTCTCAGATATTGACAATCAAGTAGGGTTAGAATAACTAAATCCCAACTTCTAATTCGATGTGTTAAATAGTGAGACATGGGTTATGATAGATAACTTTGGGCTTGACTACCCTATGAATTTTGGGAATGGTGGTTAACAGGTTCGAGAAATATAAATAAGGATATTAGGAAACAAAATAAGGAAAGGTTTTTTTAATGTTATACGCATATTATAATATAAACGTCATATTAATTAGTTGTCTTAGGAAGTTGAATGGCATATTATGTAAATTCTCTAGTAATTAAAGGGTGTTAACGTTTCGATGGTGAGAGTGCCTAATAGAGTGACACGTAAGCTGGTTTACATGTAATTAGTTTAGAAAATAAAGGTTACTCTTATTTTAATGTTCCTCAATTAATAAGAAAGGGATGATTTATTATTATCATCAGAGTCGAACCTGAGATTTATGGTGTTTATGCGAGATTTCAACTATTTTTTTTTTACAAATTTGGGGTCTAAATTTTCTTTTAAGAACCTATGTTTGTATAATTTTTTGCAAAATTTTTGGGACATGTTGTCAATGTTTCACTTAGCATCGCAGACCGGCCCTGGGTGTCATAGTTAATATGGTATGACTATACTAATAAAAGGTGATGAATTTGGCAGATGAGAGTTACTTGAAGAAGGAATACTTGGACACCGATATAGATTGGATACCTTCGATGAAAAATCTAAAACTAAAGGATATTCCAAGCTTCATCCGTACCACTGATCGTGATGATATTATGCTAAACTTTACCCTCCACGAGGTAGAGCGAGCCAAACGCACTTCTGCTATCATTCTCAACACATTTGATGACCTAGAGCATGATGTTATCCGGTCCATACAACCCATTTATTCTCCGGTTTATTCAATTGGACCGCTTCATCTTTTAGTTAACCGGGAGATTGAAGTTAATAGTGAGGTAGGATGGATGGGGTCGAATTTATGGAAAGAGGAGACAGAATGTTTGGCCTGGCTTGATACTAAGGCTCCAGAGAGTGTACTCTATGTTAACTTCGGGAGCATAACCGTCACAAACGCAAAGCAACTTGCTGAGTTTGCATGGGGGTTGGCAGGAAGTGGGAAGGCGTTTCTATGGGTGGTCCGACCAGATTTAGTGGCTGGAGAGGCTGCGGTGGTTCCACAGGAGTTCTTAGCGGAGACAAGGGACCGTGGCATAACGGCTAGTTGGTGTCCTCAAGAGAAGGTCCTTGCCCATCCAGCAGTGGGAGGTTTCTTGACGCATTGCGGGTGGAACTCAGTGTTGGAGAGTCTATGTGGCGGTGTACCGATGATATGTTGGCCGTTTTTTGCTGAACAGCCAACGAATTGTAAATTTTGTTGTGATGAGTGGGGAGTAGGGGTGGAGATTAGCGAGAATGTAAAGAGGGAGGAGATTGAGGCAGTCGTAAAAGAGCTAATGGATGGAGAGAAGGGTAGGAAAATGAGAGAGAAGGCCAAGGAATGGCGGCACTTGGCCGAGAAAGCGACAGAACCTAACTATGGTTCCTCGGTTATAAACTTTGAAACGGTGGTTAGCAAGGTTCTTTTGAGACAGGGATCAGAGGGTTAACTAAAACATAAGATGGATAGAATAAATGTTACATATAATGATTATCATGTAAGTGTTTTTCTTAATTATATCGTGTTAAATAAATATATCCAAGGCTGGTAAGCTGGATTGATAAATAAACAAGTATTGGGCAATGACTAAACTTTAATGATTTAGGTGTTTGTTAATATGTATTAACTATCTGTTAAAATATATTGTCAGACTTTTGAAGTCAACAAATACTTAAATTTTCAGACCTTTGGAGTCAAAAAAATTTTAATGACTTTTGGTACTAGACCAAAACATATAATCAATTATACATTATACCAATAAGCAAAAAAATAACTAACTACTTGTTCTGCAGAAGCAAACATAGATACATGCGTACATGCTTTGCATTGGCACATTCCCTGTCGTCACAAAGATGTATACTCATAATTGAAAACCTAAAAATTCGGTTTAAAAGACAAGAATCGTACGTAGATTTCATATTTCAGATCATTTATTCTCCTCTTAATGGGGAAGGTTGACGTCTTGAATCTAACTTTTGTTAAAAGACGATTTTCACTTTTTAATGTTTTGTTTCTCAAGGTATAATATATATTGATGTGTTTGTTAGATAGAGATTAACACCTTTTCTATTTTAAAAAGAACATTTTGGCAAAAAAAAATCTTAGTAGTAAGCATGATAATAATTAGACAGTTTTCTGAGATCATCGAACAAAATTAAATTTATATATCTTGGACGACTTATCATGCATGTTTATTTGAGTGCTAATGTAGTAATGATTTTTCTATGTATAGACATCTATGTAATAATTACTTTTTTTAAGATCAGATGAAGTTTTATACAATTCACTTATACAATCTAATGTTGTAGAATGCATAAATTTTTATGTGTTATGCTATGTTTCTATTTAGACATCTATTTACTTGACAATCTTAATGTGTTATGTATTATGTAAAAAGAAATTGCACTAATCTCTAAGATCATATCCAACGACAGTATGTAACTGAAATTCTCAAGTTAAAAAAATAAACAAAAATAAGAGAAAGATATACTTTGTATCTAATTAGAATATTTACAAAACCTCTTCTGATATTTAATTGCCACAAGTAATGTTTTAATTAGTTGAAATGTTTAAAAAAATAATAAACATTGATCAAAAGAATCTGTTATATATTAACTGAGACACATCACACCATGTGAGTATTGTTACGTGTCATCAATAGGATGATTCTTAGAATCTTTAAAAAAATATGTTGGTTCTTCTAAACATATATTAATTTTTTTATTAAATTAACTATGAAATTAATATCTATGACAAGTAATGATTTTGAATAATAAAGATTTGATAACAATTTTTGTATTCTCCATCATTTTTGTTCAATTTTATATTATAAAAATAATTAAACAATGACATTAACCATGTAATAAAAATTTTAAATTTTGTCTTATATGTTATATTTTGAATTTTTAGAACGATTATAAATTAGTAAAATTATTAAAAGTCTCATAATGAAAATTTTGTGATCAATGATTTTACTTTTTGTTATAACAAAATTCAAATGACCATAAAATTATCTGAATATGAAGTATCATTTAATAGATATTCAGATTATATATATCTTTTTAATTTTTTTTAAATTTAATTATATATCATATAAAATATATAAATATGTTAATTTCAAAATTTTATTGAAAATATATTGAGACTTGAATATTTTAACTTTGAAATTTACACTAATTTTTTTTAAAAGATAATAGATTACTTAAACTATTAAAATCTAACTTTGAAGTTTTTGTGATTAATAGTTTGAACTTTTTGTTATAGCAAATATGCAAATGTTAATAAAATCATAAGAGTAGGAATGTTCAATTAATAAATATCTACATATTATATATATATATATGTAAATATCATTTAAATTTAATTATATACCACATAAAATAAATAAAATGAGTATGTTTATTTATTTGCTAATAAGAATTAGTGTAAATAAACAGTAGAGATCATTTTGATTTATTTTTTAACTCCAATTTAATTATATAAAAAATAACTAATTATTTCTTAATTATTTATTATTTTAAAATATATAAATAAAACACAAAAAGAATAATATAAAAATTATATATATATTTTTTCCTCGTAGGATGTAAATCTTAACTTAAGATATTTTAAAATATAATTATAAATCTAACAATAACCCTTTTTAAGCACTTCAACGTTAAGGTTGTTCTTAGGCAATGTTTATTGCAGATCTTTTAATAAAAATTCTTGATTTTTCTAAGAGATGTTTCTTACCTTTTAACTACAAAAATCTAAGAATTGTTTCTTAAATAAGAGACATAAGATCCGTCTCTTAGCTAAAAACAATTTTTTTAAAAAAATTAATTAAGTTAAGAACTCCACTCTAAGAGCATCTCCAATGGTGATACTCCATTGGAGATACCCCATTGGAGTCCTTAGAAAAAATGTTTTTCGATTTTTTAGTTATTTTTTTAGATTAAAAAAAAAGAAAATACCAACCAATCGTAGACTGTCACATGTCGTGGGGGAACAAACAGTGCAAGAAATTCACTAAGAAGAAATCATTATTTAGAGATTTTAAAGATTGAATCACTAGCTTTTGGTATGATCCGTTGATTATTTAATTATTTTTAAAAAAAAATTCTTCTTTAATGATTTATGTTACCGATGCTTTAAGAGACCGGAGACAAACCTGATTAGGTCACCGAGAAATAAATTCTACATAAATAGATAGACATATTCGGGCCTCGGGATGGTCCAAGGCACATGACAGTGATTTGTCTACAATAGCCACGTGCGATGTATAACACATGGCCTCACCTATAAAATGGCAGCCTCCGTACCCAATTTAATCACAATCTTGTCTTTGGCACTAGGAGAGATAGAAAATGGGATCTCATGTCGTTTGCAACACACAAAAGCCACACGTAGTTTGCATCCCTTACCCAGCTCAAGGCCACATCAACCCGATGCTGAAAGTGGCTAAACTCCTCCACGCAAAAGGCTTTCACGTCACCTTCGTGAACTCCATCTACAACCACAAACGCCTCCTCCGTTCCCGTGGGCCCAACGCCCTCGACGGGCTCCCTTCCTTTCAGTTCGAGGCCATACCTGACGGTCTACCGGAGCCTGACGTGGATGCAACGCAGGACATCACTGCCCTTTGCGAGTCGACCATGAAGAACTGTCTGCTTCCTTTCAAGGAACTTCTCCGACAGATCAACGCCAGAGATGATGTTCCTCCGGTCAGTTGTATTGTTTCGGACGGTGCGATGAGCTTTACACTTGACGCTGCCGAGGAGCTCGGTGTCCCGGAGGTTCTTTTCTGGACCCTGAGTGCATCTGGCGTCATGGCTTATTTACACTTTTATATCTTCATCGAGAAAGGTTTATCTCCTTTAAAAGGTACGTGTTCTTACGTTGATTGCTAATTTGTTAGGCGTTGTAATGTTAATCTAAAAATCTACTATATCAACTAGCCGTATCTATTGAACGGTTAGACTAAATGAATAATTTGGAACTGGCACTAAAATCCAAAAAAAAAAAATCTGTCTAGTTCAAGATTGGACTGTGTAGACCACTTAACTTGCGTCTCTTTGTAAACATAAGATTAGATTCCTAATAAGAGTTAGTTGTGTCAAAAAAAAAGATTCATAAGGGCATAATTAACCCAAAAACCTAAGTGGATTTTTTTAATTTTTTTTTTATGAACCAATCGCGAGACGCTACGTGTTAATAGGATCCGTGAACAGTGTAAAAAACTCATAAAAACTGGTTCTTATTTTGTAGTTTTTGTAACTGACTATTACACTGTTCATGGGCTCCACGCCTTAAGAAACCCCCTAAAGACCCCCCTTTAATCATGGTCTAAGAGTTATACTCCCTAAATTGTTGACCTAACAATGTTTAGACAGTACATGATCCGGTTCTTTAGATGTTTAGGATAATAAAATAACACCAATTTTTTAAACAAAAAATATATAAATAAATAAAGGAATAACACTAACTGAATATAATAAATTAATAATGTGAGGTTAGATTATGTATTGCAAATACTTTAAAAAATCCTAAAACATACAAAATAATGGGACTAATTAAATTTTATATGAAAAACTAGCAACTAACTATTTATTTTACACAAAGTATATAAATGATCGCTGTAATTGACTCTTCCTTTTGTATCCGAAATAACTAATGATAATGGCCTTTCCAAAGAGAGGTACTTAAAAATAGAAATTTTAATAACAGAAAATAAGCAATATGAAATAATAAAATTATATTTTAAATATGTGTATAAATGTCAAAGTATTACTTTAAATATTTTGCACGTAAAACCCTAGAGGCGAGAAGCGAGAAGAAGCGCGACGGCGACTGCAACGCGAGTTCCTTTGAACCGTGCTCCACCGGCCGTCGAGAGATCATTGTCTCTTGACTCTTAAGAGATCGTCGCCATCACTCGGTTGTCGTCGTTTACCGCCGCTATTGTGAGCCTGTGTTCGTAGCTCCGTTCGGGTTCAACGTGACCAAGAGATCCACCCGTGTTGCGTGTCTGGCCAAGAGATCCTTGTCTCTGGCTCCGCTCTTCTCCACGGGTTATCTTCTCCGATTGACAGTGATCAAGCCTTAACGGGAAACCGGAGGATCTCGACGCTCTTTGGCGTGGGATCATATCGTTATTCATCGTCGTTGTCTCGGGTACCTGTTTGCGGCTAGGTCTAGATTGCTTGTCTGGCCACCGTTGCTTTAGTATCCTCCGTGTAAAGAGTATCCCGTCGGCTTTGACGCAGTCAATTCGTTGTCTACGGTGTCACCCCAGTTTCCTCTCCGCTTCGTCTTGCCGAGTGATCTTCGTCACTTGGTTAGGGCGTGCACGTACGGAAACCTAAAATCCACGGAGTATCCATCTTTGACGGCGATAGGGATAGACCGGGACGGTGAACAAGGGAGTTGGGCTTGATTGGCACATTAACCAATAATGCCTCATCATATTGTGCTTATTGACCGGCAACCTTCAAACGTTCTTTTATTGATTAGCCAACCTCTTTTGCCGGGGATAAACTGAGGTCTCTCATATGGGGTCTTCATCTAGAGTGATGTCTACTCATTTGGCAGATATCAAAGGAAAGGGGGTGTTGTATGAAGATGATGATGAACCGATAAGACTTACAGATCATGACGATGCTTTCGTCATCAAGGAGTTCAGGATGAGTCTTATTGGCAAAATATTGAATCCGAAGAAACAAAAAGTGGAGAAACTTCTCCAAACAATGCCTTCTCAATGGGGCTTACAGGATAGGATCACAGCAAACGACTTGGGGAATGGAAAGTTTCTATTCAACTTTAGCTCCGAGGAAGACTTAAACTTTGTTCTTCGACAAGGTCCTTTCCACTTTAACTTCTGTATGTCCGTGCTGGTCAGGTGGGAACCAATTGTGCACGATGACTACCCTTGGATAATTCCGTTTTGGGTGCAGTTATTTGGCTTCCCTCTACATCTATGGACAGAAAGGAACCTGAGGAATATTGGTGGGAGAATAGGACATGTGGATACCTTGGAACTCTCAGAGGGTCGTATGCTCATTGAGATTGATTCACGCCGGCCATTAAAATTTTCAAGGAAAGTCCAATCACCAGAGGGGGATGAAGTTACTATTGAAATTAAATACGATATGCTTTTCAAGCATTGCACCATATGTGGTTTACTCTCCCACGAAAAAGGATATTGTCCATCGACGAGCATCCAGGCTAGACTACAGCAGCCCAGAGAGCGCTCTTACGTCTTCTCTCGAGTTCAAGTTCCATCTGGAAGACAAGCTCATCCTTCCCAGCTGCTAGAGACACATGACTACATACAGGCTCCACGGCATCTGTGCGCCATCGGGATGTTCTGGATCATGGTCGGAATGACTCAAGAAATCAAAGCTATGGGATTAATCGCAGCCGCTCTAGTGCTAGAGAGAGATATGATATTCAAAGGGAGGACCACACGGACAGAATCTTAAGGTCGCGAAAGGAATCTTCACGAGGCAGTAGATATGGAGGATCTCGGTTTTCTCCATATGAGCGTAAACCAGATCAAAGATGGAGAGCTAAAACAGCGTCTGATGAGGCGAAAGAGGAGGACTTAAGGCGTCCAGCAAAACCCTCGGTGGACCGGATGGGGAGGTATAAAGAATTGTGTGTAGACACTGGTGGTTCACTTGATATTGTTCCCTATGAACAACTATCAATTCTCTCTTTATCACCAGAGAAGGAGATGCCAAAGAGTGGGGATGGTCGACAAAGGAGGATGCTAGCGAGTAAGATAGTCACCCCAATTGCTGGAGAGAACCCTATGGAGGGTAATGTTACAACCCGTCCAAGAGGTGCAGCCCGAGCGCTCTCCTTTTCCCCTTCTCGGGCGGTTGGGGATACAGATGATCAGATTATTGAGGCTCTGGAGGATGTGGAGATGGCAGAACAGGATGTTGAGATGTTGGGATTTGATCCTAATGAGGATGACCTTCTAGGTGAGGAGCTCTCGCAATCTGACACCAAATGGCCAGAGCCATTACATGTTGTGGAAAGAAGAGCAAATCCAGGGAAGAAGGCAACAAAATCGCTGAGGACAGGTGCTAAGATGGGTGGATCATTTGGCCTCTCAACCAAGAAGCTTGGGATCCTTCGTCGGGGATCTCCCAGCAAACGATCTAAGAACTTAAGTTCTAATGAGACTGGCGGTTCTGCTAAGTTTGGGCGACACAGTGCAAAGAAGATGAGAGAGAGAAGGCGCAAGATGAGGGTATAATGAGGCCTAATAACTCATCAAAGGGAGACTCATGAAGACGATCAATTGGAACTGTAGAGGGATTGGGAACAACCTCACAGTTCGACGCCTTAAGGAGATGTGTCTGAAGCATCGCCCATGACTTGTGTTCCTTTCAGAGACGAAGAATAATAGGTCGATGTTGCAAAACATACAGACCGAATTATGATTTGATCGTTTGTTTACCGTAGAGCCACTTGGACTTAGCGGTGGTTTAGCTTTGTTTTATTCTGCAGAATTTCAAATTAATGTTTTGTTTTCAAATAATAGAATGATTGATGTTTAGGCAATCATTGATAGAATAAAAGTCTACATGACATTTGTGTATGGTGATCCTGTTTTAGAACATATGGATCATGTATGGGAACGTCTTATGCGTTTCTCAACAACAAGAGTAGAACCTTGGTTTATGATTAGTGACTTCAATGAAATAACGTGTCATAATGAAAAGGTGGGTGGAAGGCCTCGGTCAGACAGCTCTTTCCTACCTTTTAAACAGATGCTCAGCGATTGTGGAATGTTGGAATTTCCATGTTCTGGAAATACATTATCATGGGTTGGAAAAAGGGCAGGGCGAACCACAGTCATATGTCGTTTAGACAGAGCTGTTGGCAATGAAGATTGGCATGAGAAGTTCCCCCATTCGGGGGTAACTTATTTGCGGCTGTGGGGTTCGGATCATCGTCCGGTCCTAGCAAATATTTTTTCCAAACCAGTGCGTAAAGTGAAATCCTTCAAATTCGATAAGCGCTGGATTGACGACGAAGAAGTAAGGCAAGTTATTTTGGAGGGCTGGAATTCCTCAGAGCTTCCAACTAATGCGAATATTATGGACCACATATCAAGTTGTCGTAAAGCCTTAGGATCATGGAGGAGGCAGCATAATATAAACTCTGGAAAACAGGTGGAAGACTTGAAGGAAAAGGTGGAGGCGCTGTATCTCGATGATAATGCCACAACTGCTGATATAGCGCAGGCGCTGCAGAAACTATCTGACGCTCTTAAGGCGGAAGAAATATTCTGGAAACAAAAAAGTAGAGTGTTCTGGCTCCAAGAAGGTGACCGAAATTCCAAATATTTCCATTCAGTAACAAAGCAAAGGAGAGCAAGGAATAAGATTTCCCAGCTTCTCGATTCCGATGGGAATGCTGTAGAGGATGAAGAGGGTCTAGTGGTCATTGCTACTAGCTATTTCCGTGAGTTATTTGGGACATCTAACCCTGAAAATATTGAGGAGGCCCTCTCAGAAGTTTCCTCTAAGATTTCAGATGCTGCAAATGAGGATCTTACAGCTCCGATCACGGAATGGGAAGTCAAGCTAACTCTTTTCGCAATGCATCCAGAGAAAGCTCCAGGACCAGATGGGATGACTGCGCTGTTTTATCAGAGGTTCTGGGACATTGTAAAGGACGATTTAACTCATATGGTTAATCAATTCTTATTCGATGGATCGATGGCGAATGGCTTGAATGACACAAACATATGTCTTATTCCAAAGGTTGACAAACCAAATGAGATGTCTAAGTTCAGGCCTATTAGTCTCTGCAATGTTAGCTATAAGATAATCTCTAAGATCTTATGTCAAAGATTGAGAAAAGTCTTACCAGGATTAATATCAGAGACTCAATCGGCATTCGTGGCTGGAAGACAAATTTCTGATAATGTCATGATTGCACAGGAAATGTTCCATGCTTTGAGGACTAAACCAAACGGGCGCAACAAGAGGATGGCCATTAAGACCGATATGAGTAAAGCGTATGACCGAATGGAGTGGCCTTTCATACAAGGCTGTTATGAAAAAAATGGGATTCTCGGAACTCTGGATCGATTGGATCATGCGATGCATATCATCGGTGAGGTACAAAGTTCTTATCAATGGTCAGCCAAGGGGAAATATTGTCCCGGAAAGGGGACTACGTCAAGGAGATCCTTTGTCTCCTTTCATTTTCATTATGTGAACGGAAGCGCTCGTTAGCCTTCTTAATCATGCAGAGAACCAAGGAAGGATAACAGGGATGCGGGTAACACGCGCATGTCCCTCGGTATCCCACCTTCTCTTTGCTGATGATAGCCTTTTCTTCTGTAAGGCGGAGCCCCGTGAATGTGAGGAAGTATTGAAGGAGATTAAGAAATATGGGAAAGCATCAGGCCAGTGCATTAACTTTGAGAAATCTTCTCTGCTCTTTGGCAAGAAGATAAATGTTATAACTAGACAAGAAATTAAAGATAAGCTAGGAATCCAAAATGAAGGAGGGATGGGTACGTATTTGGGAATTCCAGAAGATATTAGTGGTTCAAAATGCAAACTTTTTGCTTTCCTTAAAGATAAATTAATGCATAGAGTAAACGGATGGACTGGGAAATGGCTATCGAAAGGTGGGAAGGAGGTTCTGATTAAATATATCCAACTAGCTCTGCCTACATATGTGATGTCAACTTTTCTCCTACCGTTAGATGTCTGTGAAAAGCTCGCAAGTGCCATTGCACATTTTTGGTGGAGCTCGAATCCCCCGAAGAGAGGTATCCATTGGGCTAAATGGGAAAAACTATGTAAACCTAGGTGTGAGGGAGGTTTGGGATTTCGTATGATCCACGAATTCAACTTAGCCTTGTTAGCGAAACAGTTATGGAGGCTAGTTCAGTTCCCAGACTCATTGGTGGCCAGAGTGCTTAAAGGGAGGTATTACCAAATGGGTTCGCCATTACGTTCAAACCCGACCAGCAGCCCATCCTATGTGTGGACTAGTATTTTGGCGGCGCGAGACTTGTTGTTACTGGGTATTAGACATAAGATTCATTCTGGACATGAAATTAAAGTGTGGGAGGATCCCTGGATCCTGACTGTTCCTGCGCGTCCGGCTAATCCATCTGGCCCTATTTTGTCCCCGAACCTGAGAGTAAGCGATTTGATAAATCCAGATTCGAAGTATTGGGACATTGAACTTTTGTCACATCTTGTTCATCCGGCCGATATCCCTCTTATAAGGAGTTTAGTCATAAGCACAGCAAACCAGAGAGATTCCTTCTGCTGGAGTTATACTAAAACTGGTCAGTATAATGTCAAATCAGGTTACAAGGTAGCCCGAGAACTCCTGAGGAAAGATAACGAGAGCTTGATATGTGAACCTGGTATAACTGATCTCCAAGCTTTTGTCTGGAAAGTGAAAGCTCCTCCAAAGATGCGCCATCTTATGTGGCAGCTGATTACAGGACATGTTGCGGTTACTCGGAACCTGAAGTATAGGAAATTGAGATGTGATGATTTCTGCCCAAGGTGTGGCGAGCCGGAAGAAACTGTCACTCATGCTATTTTTGAGTGCCTTCTTGCCTTGCAAGTCTGGGCCTTATCCTCGATACCGTCAGGACAAAATATATTTCCATTGCCCAGTATCTATGCAAATATGGACTATCTCTTCTGGCGGAAGGAGGAGTCTATCGCTTCTGGGCCACATAGAGATCCATACCCATGGATAATTTGGTATATATGGAAGGCTAGGAATGATAAACTTTTTAGGGGGATCGACAGAGACCCTATGGAGTTGGTACGGTTTGCTGAAAGTGAATGTCTTGCTTGGTTTAATGCTAATGACAAGACTGACCAGATACCGCAAGGGTCTTATACTGTTGAGCCTCAGACCATATGTCTTGAGAATATTTGCATAGTGGATGGTTCTTGGACCGACACTGATCAGTTTAGTGGCTGTGGTTGGGTATGGAGAACTGATGATGGAAAGATAGAGTTAATGGGGATGAGGAATTTGCAGAAGCGCGAGACAGCTCTTCATTCTGAACTAGAAGCTCTTAGATGGGCGCTAGAATGTATGCTCCAATACTCGACCTGCCAACGCTTTGGAACGGATTGCAAGGATCTTATCACAATGCTATCGGAACCGCAGGATTGGCTGAGATTTGCAACGGAGCTAGAGGTTATTAAAACCCTTCTGATCTGCTTTCCGGAGTTTGAGATTTGTCATATCCCGAGGGCCCACAACAGAGTTGCTGATGCTTTAGCTAAAACTGCTCGTACTTTTCATAGAGATGTTTGTTTTGTTGGTAGTTCTATTCCGGTTTGGCTTTCCAGACCACCTCAAGTTTGAGTAATAGAATTGCCGTTTGATGAAAAAAAAATGTCAAAGTTTTTTACCAAAAAAAATGTCAAGAGTAACACGTGCTTCAGCTCTGAAACAACACAATATCAACATAAATGCATCATTTATGCAGTGGAGGAGGTAGTTACAAAGATGGGGGGTTAGCTGACCCCATGACTTTTAATTTTTTATTCCATGTTAAGTTTATTATAGGAAAGTTGAATATTTGATTAATGATTGAGGTTAATGATTGAACAATTGACCCCTTGTTCAAGGTTCAAGACCTTGCACCCTGTTTAATAATTACTTTTCATTTATTTAGTATGATTGGGATCATTTCTCTACAAAATTATTTAATTACAATTTTCATATTTTCTTAAATAAACATAGAAATTAACTAATTGAAACTAAACTATGTATTGACATAAGTAAATAATTTAAATATCATACTAATATTTTCACTAATATTTTGATTAAGACTTTTTATATACTATGCAAAATTAGTTAATTGCTAATAAACATAGCAATTAACTAATTAAAACTAAACTATAAAGGACAATTAGCAATTAGTTAATTACTAAGACTTTTTATATACTATGCAAAATTAGTTAATTACTTTTTGTAGAGAAATGATCCCAATTAACTAATTAATTGCTATGTTATAAGTATTATAAACTACAAAATTATTTAGGTTCTATTTTTTCTATAAAGGACAAAAGATACTAAATTAATTTAAACAATATATATCTTTAATATAAATACTGTTACTACTATTAAATAATTGTACTAGCATTGACCCGGTGAAACATAATATAGCTCTACCGCTGCATGTATGCTAAGTTTTGTGCATTTTTAACGTAGTTTGTGGTATTTGGGAGATTCAAATAAAGTATGATATATTTTGCAGATGAGAGTTGTCTGACGAAGGAACACTTGAACACATCTATAGACTGGATACCATCGATGAAGAATCTGAAATTAAAAGACATACCTACCTTCGTCCGTACCACTAACCCCAACGACATAATGCTCAACTTCCTTGTCCGCGAGACAGACCGATCCAAACGCGCCTCTGCCATCATTCTCAACACGTTCGACGACCTAGACCATGACATCATCCAAGCTATGCAGTCCATTTTACCACCGGTTTATTCAATAGGACCGCTTCACCTCTTAGTAAACCGGGAGATTGGAGAAGGTAGTGAAACTGAAGGGCTAGGATCAAATCTTTGGAGAGAGGAGACCGAGTGTTTGGACTGGCTCGATACTAAGGCTAGAAACAGTGTTGTTTACGTTAACTTTGGGAGTATAACTGTAATGACCGGGAAGCAGCTCGTGGAGTTCGCTTGGGGTTTGGCAGCATCAAGAAAAGAGTTTTTATGGGTGATCCGACCGGACTTAGTAGCAGGAAAGGAGGCTGTGATTCCGACAGAGTTTTTGACCGAGACAGAAGGTCGAAGGATGTTGTTGAGTTGGTGTCCTCAGGAGAAAGTCTTGTCTCATCTGGCGGTCGGAGGATTTTTGACTCATAATGGATGGAACTCGACGTTGGAGAGTATTTCTGCCGGAGTTCCGATGGTTTGTTGGCCGTTTTTTGCGGAGCAGCAAACGAACTCGAAGTTCTGTTGTGATGAGTGGGGAGTGGGGATGGAGATAGGCGAGGATGTGAGAAGAGAGGAGGTTGAGGCGGTGGTGAGAGAGTTGATGGATGGAGAGAAGGGTAAGAAGTTAAGAGAGAAGGCAGAGGAGTGGCGGCGCTTGGCGGAGAAAGCGACAGAGCATCCGTGTGGTTCGTCAGTGGTGAATTTTAAGACGGTTGTTGATAAGATTCTCTTAGGCAAAAACTAGGGCAGGTCCAAAAAGTATGATATGAGTAATCAAAAACATAAGATTATCATACCAGTGTTATATAATCATCAATAAGTCATTGTTGTAAGAAAAGAAATATAAAAACCTTGAGGAATCATTGTCTAGGGTTGAGAATTCTAGTACAATTCTGTGTGTTTATTCGGTAGTCAGTGGCGACTGCAATTAGTGAATTGAACATGATCATATTATTCATTGCTGCACAAAAAGATTTGAAGATTGCATTTGGTAAAGGATACAATAGTTGGAAAGGTCATTTTGGATCGAAACAAGCCCAGCCCAATATGTTAGGTGCCGGCCATCTTCTCTTTAAAATTTTGGCTCAATATGACAAGAGTGTAGCCAATTTAATATTATCTCCATTTTGATTTATTTTTCGTTGTAGAAAAAAAAAATTGTTTCAAAATAAGTATCATTTATAATTTTAATGCAAAATTATTAATTTTATTTGTTATTTTATTTTTTTATTGGTTGAAATGTGGTTAATTGTATAAGTAATTGTGTTTTTATCTAGAAAATATGTAAAATTAAATATTTTTTAATCTGTATGCACAAATCTAAAACGACGAGTACAGTGAAACGAATGGAGTATGTAAAAACATAAGTTGGAAAAAATTAGCTAGCTCAGCATAACAAAATAAAGCTAAGCCAATAAAACGTCACTTGGCTGATAAAATCTCTCAAAAATGTTCGATTTTAGTATGCTATTAGTTAGACATACAAGTCTCATTAATGTTAGTCAAGTACAAGAATATTAAAAAAAATGTCGTTTTTTATATTATTCCGTTCGAAAAAAAGAAAAGAAAAACATGACAAGAGATAGAGCCATCTTTATATTGGCAGTCATGTTAAGTCATACATTGGTTGAGAACATAAACGAATTAGCTTTTTTTCTCTTTGTTGGATGAAGAGAAAGAGAGCGTAAAAAAGTGTCAAAAGATTGTACAAGTTGGAGATGCACTTGATTATGAAGATGATGTCAACTCTTTGTTGTTCTTTGTACTTTCAGGTGCATCCATTGCATCGAATTCTTCTCCTTCTCTTGAGATTTGATGTGGTGCTTGTGAGTCTGATGAAAACAAATAACCGCAATATTAAACCCCTTTGAGCTAATTTAAAATAAACAATCAAATTAAAATTCCTCATATAGTATTCATTTGTTTCATCGACACTCTGCAGATAAGTTTGGATAATTGCTTAAATAGAGAGTGGTCCCTTCTCCCTGGTGAGTTGTGACTAGATCTTGAGAATCAATGAAAATAAAAAAGAGTGGCAGAAACTCACATGCAAAACTATTGGTTTATGCATATGACACACACACATACTAGTGTATATAAACATGTATGACCCATGATGGACGGTAGACAGATGTGAAGGAACAAAAAAAAATTAGACAGCTTAATTAGTTCACATGGACATGACGCAACTATATACATATATATCCCATGTGCTCAATCATTCACTCTCTTTTGTGGTATTTAATTAATTTAATCTTCCGTAATCATATATTCATGATCTCACTAGCTTTTTTTTTTATGTTTTTCTTACAATACGATCTAGTACTTAGTGGATTTGGATCACGGTTTCATGATGAATGCATTTTCAGATTGGACATGAATGGTGATATTATATAAATGAACAAAGAAAATATTGAGCTATTTAATGACGTACCATCTGAAGAAGATATTGGCTCTTGGGAAGGAGGGGCATTAGAGGAAGTAGTAGGAACACCAAAATTGGATGGATAGATTAGGTAAGAAGAAGCAGAAGGTAGGCGTTGTTGCTGCTGATGGGTGATATGATGAGCATAACTCTGCTGATGTTGATGAGGATATGGCCTAGGGCTTGGAGCTTGGAGGTAATAGTAAGGAGAAGGCATGATGTTGGATGATGACGGTGACGTTGCTCCACCGCCATACATTTGCTGTTGATAGTATTGTGCTTGTTGGAGTTGTGTGTTGTATAATGCCTGCATGTAATAATTCAGTCCCAAAATTATTATTTGTTTATATAAGCAACACAATCCCTTTCATGATTTTATGATTTACTCCACTTCTATAGATGTCATGCATTAATCTACATATTCCCCTACACAATTAACCAATCTTTAATTTAGTTTCTAGATACTTAGTTCTCGGGGATGAAGGCTAAATAATTCAAACAATAACAGATGGAAACAATATAAGATGTATATATCATTGCATGTTTATAATTGTATATGTTTGTCACATAGAGAGAGAGAAAGAGAGAGAGAAACTGACTTGGTGGTACCCATATTCAGAATTGTAGGTGTACCTGAAAACAAAAAATTTAATGACGCTAAACTAATTAGTCTGAAGCACCAAAATACCCAAAGAAAAATAAAACTTTACTCAATTCTTTCATCTCGACAAATTTAGTGCATGCAAATATCATCGAGACTTGCATATACTTTATATTCACATGACATATTTCACTATTATTGTTCTATATAATATAGTATGCTTTTTATTAGACTATGTAGTCATCTATAAGCATTTATAATATGAATATGATATTTACAGGCTGACTCCAACTTGTCCAATTTGAAGCATTAAACATCATCTTCTGTCTCTTAGCATTTTTATAGCATTGGACCATTGCACTGTCTACGCAAAATTTATAAACGTCTTTACACCCTTCGGGTTTAAATAAAAGAAAATAAACCTATCGCTTCTTATTTTCAAAATCATAAAAAGCATCACGTACCCGTACGACGGATACATAAACTGGGCAGAAGCAGCCTGTTGCAGCGGACCAGCCATACCCGAATAGCCTGATTGTCCTCCGCCTTGATACTGACTAGGGCTTCCTCCTTGTCCTCTCCCTGTGCCATCAAAGAGTAATTATAATTATTTTACAGTATTGAAAATGTAGCATTTTTTCCTTGTGAGCATATCACAGAAATTACAATTTCAAAAATATTAAATCTTGTAAACTGACTAGTATCATCATCAACAATTATAAATGATCATTTTGTCCCAAAATGATGAAATTATATCTGAAAACATTATACTAATACATTATTATGAGTATTTGTTTTTTTACTGAAAATTATGAGTATTTGTTAATCATCATTATTTCACAGTATTGAAAATGTAGCATTTTTTCCTTGTGAGCACATCACAGATATTTCAGTAACAAAAAAACAATAAAAATCTTATAAACTGGTTAGTATCATCTTCAATGATTAATAAATATGAATTATAATTTTGGCCAAAAATGATGAAATTGCATTCTGAAAACATTACAGTATTATATTACTGATAATCGTCTGAGCATTTGTTAATTTACGAAAACTAAATATAGAAAAAAAATCATTAAACCCATAATCAAATAATCCAGCCAGTGGAAAGAAAATTGAATGGACCGATGAGAAGACAATTGACACATTCAAGAGATAAAATGAATACACGAACCTCGAGGCGTCGATGGTCGAGGTTGTCCAAAAGAGGCAATATTACAATTTGCCTTTCTTCCATCGATCACAGGATTTGGACCAGCGACTGCTCTCGTCGCTGACTCGGGCTCTCGAAACGTGACCTGGACCACCAAGATGATGACGTCCTCAGCATTTGAAAAAAACAATTATAATGGTCGAGAGATATAATTAAGGAAACAATTATAACTTACGAAACCATAGCCTTTAGATTTGCCGGTGATCTTGTCCGTGATGATGACTGCTTCAAGAATCTCACCGAACTGATCGAAGTAACGACGCATTTCCTCGGTGGGTGTCTCCCATGCTAAGCCTCCGACGAACACTTTTGTGTAGGTCGTGTCTCCGAACGGTGATCGGTAGTAGCTCGTATTAGAAGACATCTATTATACGATAAATGATATATAACTGTTTTTGATTGTTGATGATGATGGTTTGTGATGATATATACCAATAACAAATAAAAATTTAATGAATGAATATATGAAAATGGGGTCTGTCTAATTAAAACATAAAAGAAGAAAAGATTTGTATATGAGGGAAAGTTAGATTTGGACTGCAAATTGCAATTCTCAAACGATGCCGTATTGTGTCTCTGACCCTACACTTGGGAGGAGATAGAGAGAGAGAATCGTGACTTGGTGAGTTAATGCAAGAAGGAATCAAGTTTTTTTTTTCTTTGGGAGTTTGTAAGAAGAGTGACAAGACAAGCACTGATTACTTCTTCGCTGTATATAGTTTTTTTTTTTGCCAGGGAGTATACCTCTTCCACAACTTTTATTTCCTCATCCATTAAAATATATATCTTCAGTTCTGACTTTTAATTAATTATATAATGATTCTGGTAGATATATAATTCGCAAACTAAGGGTAATTTCAACCATAACATCAACTGTTAAAAATAAGGATAATTTTGTGAATTTTGTGTTTTTTAATGTCTTGTTTTATTTTTCATCTCTAACCATAATATCATATTTCACACCAAAACAATATTATATAGTATTTAATTTTAATAATTTAAGTATTTCTATATTGATAAATAATTATTTATCACTTCCAGAATTTATTTTTGTTACAATTTTGTAATTTTACGTTTTTGATATTTATTTACATTTTTATTTCAACTATATTTTATATATTTATGTATTAATTTTATGTCGACTGTAATTAAATTTCATATTATTAAATATGAAAGTACAGAATATAAGGATATTTTATTTTATTACAAATGATGTAAGTAATGATAATTATTAAGTGATATATATTAACTTAAATAAAATAGTTTTTATTTTTATGAAAAGAAAATGAAAATAGTTAAATAACATGATATATTTATTTTAATTTAAATTGAATTGAATATAATAAAAATCTAAACATATTATTAGATAAATATAATAACATATATTTTAAATTTGGAATAACACTATTTATTGAAAACCAAATTTGATAAATATTATTGGTGTGTCATTAGAAAATCATACCAAATATGGTATTTTAATGTCTAATTGTAATTTGCCTAAAACATGATACAGAGTTTTACCAATCATATAAGTATCCGGAATCAGGATTTTTACTTCACAGCGTTAAAAGTCAACAAAAAATAATACTAAAATATTTCGCAGTTTTCAAATTATATATTTTAGTGATTCTGCCTTATTATCGTATTACAATAATACATATTTAAGTCAACATTAATATAACTAACTTTGTATATCCTATATTCCTATCTTATATATAGATATATAGACTAATTCTATGTACATGACATTACTTCACGTCTACAGTACTGTATACTTAAATGATTAACCGTTATAATACGATATCATCGTTTCATAACCATGTTCTCTTTTGCGTCGGTTGATCCCTTGTTTTTTTCCTTGTGATCTGTATGGTTTGGTTTATTGATGAACAAAACTTAGGTTCACCCCCTATGGTGAACCTTTGAATTTACCTCACCTCTAATAACCAAATCAATCAAAGTGCCACATAAAATAACAAAAAAAAATTAAATATTTTTTAAAAAATCAAAATAGCTAAAAAATAATTTTTCTTAAAAAAACAAAATAAAAATCAAATCCTAGACTTAAATTAAAATCGTATACCCTAAATCCAAATCCTAAACTCAAACCCTAACTCTATACCCTAAACTCAAACCCTATACCTAAACTCAAACCCTAACCTTATACCCTAAACCCAAACCCTAGACCCTAAACCCAGACTTAAACCCAAATCCTAGACCCAAAACCTAAATTCTAGATCCTAACACTACAAGAAAGGAGGGCACTTCCCGACGGATATTCCGACGGAGAGCGCGCCCGTCGGAATATACCGACGACATTCTGACGGCTACCCGACAAAAATGGTAATTTTGTTTTTGTCGGAATTGCTTCAGAAAAAACCGACGGATTTCCGACAAAATTCATTCCGTCGGGAAATACCAACAGAAATCCGACGAAATATCGAAGATTTTTGTTACTGTTGGATAGCGTCGGTAATCTGTCAGGATTCTGTCAGTAATTCCCGACGAAAGAGCAATCCGTCAGAAAATCTGTCAGTAATTCCAGACGGCATCTGGCTCCGTCAGGAGTCCGTCAGTAATTACCGACGGAATCGGGTATTCGTTAGATATCTGTCAGAATTTCTCTTCGGAATTCCGTCAGAGTGTCGGCAGTTTTCTTTTATAAATTCATGCTCTCCTCATTTCCCCTCATTCACTCTTCACTTCTCTCTTTGGAAACAACATTTTCAAAAAAAAAATTATGTCTTCATATAATTTTTGTGCGTGGATGGATAATTATCATATGGATCCACATACCAATTTACTTACGGAAGAATACGCGAGAGGCATTGGGGAATTCATGACGGTAGTTCAACGCCAACCGAAAGCAAATACCGGTATGTTAAGATGTCCATGCTCTTCATGTAAAAATAGTAGGGTTTTAAAGGAATGGGATGTTTGGAAACATTTATATAAGAAAGGGTTTGACCGGAGTTACAAGGTTTGGTATATTCATGGAGAAACTAGTTATGACTATGGTAGTACTAGCGAACCTCAGATTGTGGATAGGTTAGAAGAACTCGGAAATAGGTTTGAAGAACGAAGAGAAGATGTAGATTATGGTTATCGTATGGAGCAGATGGTTAACGATCACTACAGAGGGGAAGAAGAACCCAATGCAGAAGCTATGCGATTTTTTGAAAGATTGGATGCAGGAAAACAACCTTTGTACACAGGATGTATAGATGGTCATTCAGCTTTATCATCTGCAACTAGATTGATGGGTATTAAGACATATTATAATTTAGCTGAAGAATGTGTGGATGCGATTGCTGATTTTGTTAAATGTGTTCTACCTGAGGGAAATCTTGCACCGGGATCATATTATGAGGTGCATAAACTTGTTGCGGGTCTAGGCTTGCCGTATCAGATGATAGATGTATGCAGAGACAACTGCATGATATACTGGAGAATGGATGAGAAACGGGATAAATGCAAATTTTGCGGGAAAGCTCGTTATCAGGATACGAGTGGAAGAGTTTCGGTGCCTTACAAAAGGATGTGGTATTTGCCTTTGCCGGAAAGATTGAAGAGGCTTTATCAGTCTGAACGCACAGCCCAACCAATGATATGGCATGCAGAGCACTCCAGAGATGGTCAGATAAGACATCCTTCGGATGTAAAAGCTTGGAAACATTTTCAATCAACATATCCGGAATTTGCGCATGAGAGCAGAAATGTCTATCTTGCATTATGTACTGATGGTTTTAACCCATTTGGAAAGAGCGGGAGACAATATTCTTTGTGGCCAGTAATTATGACACCTTACAACTTACCGCCTAATTTGGCCATGCGACGAGAGTTTTTGCTTCTCTCCATTCTCGTCCCCGGACCAGAACATCCCAGAAGATCACTTGATGTTTTTCTTCAGCCACTGGTATATGATTTGCAACAACTATGGACACATGGTGTTGAGACATACGATGTTTCATGCAAACAAAACTTTCAAATGCGAGCAGTACTTATGTGGACGATAAGTGATTTTCCGGCATATGGTATGTTATCTGGATAGACAACGCATGGGAGGTTATCATGTCCATACTGCCAAAATAGCACAGATGCTTTCCAACTAAAACACGGAAGGAAAACGTGTTGGTTTGACTGTAACAGAAGATTTCTACCACCCGATCATCCATATCGTAGGAGTAGAACTTTGTTTACGAAGAACAAGAGGGTTTTTGATGGTCCACCTCCAGAAGTTAGTGGAGAAGATTTGTGGAAACAATTAAGAGATTTTGGTGCAGAAAGGACCCAAGACGTTGGTCGACATGAAGGTCGTCCAGTTGATGCTGTTGGAGAACTACACAACTGGCACAAAAAGAGTATTTTCTGGGATCTCCCTTACTGGAAGGATCATCTGTTGCGGCATAATTTAAATGTCATGCATATTGAGAAAAACTTTTTCGATAATCTGATGAACACGATCCTTAATGTCCAAGGTAAAACGAAGGATAATTTGAAGTCAAGACATGATTTGGTCGATATTTGTGATCGTTCTGAACTTCATGTCGATGAGAACGGTAAGGCTCATGTTCCCATATATTGGTTGGATGCAGCTGCAAAGGAGGAGTTCTTTGATTGGATTACGGAGAGGGTGGCATTTCCAGACGGGTATGCATCAAATTTGGCCAACTGCATCGATAAAAGTGAAAGAAAGTTTATTGGCTTGAAGAGTCATGATTGTCATGTAATGATGCAGCGCCTCCTTCCGTTTGCATTTTTCGTGCTATTGCCTCGAAATGTTCACGAAGCAATTACAGGAATAAGTTCTTTCTTTCGTGATTTATGCACGAGAACAGTCACAGAAGAGGAAATTCGCAATTTGAAGGAGAAAATACCTGTGATTTTGTGCAACCTCGAGAAGATATTTCCTGCATCATTTTTGATGTAATGGAACATCTTACTATTCATCTGGCAATGGAATTGGAACTTGGTGGCCCGGTGAACTACAGATGGATGTATCTTTATGAGCGTTACATGTATCATCTGAAGAAGAAAGTCAAAAATTTGTGCAATGTGGAAGGATCTATAGTCGCACAAATAATAAATGAAGAAACTTCGAACTTTGCGGAAAACTACTTTCCATCAGAAGTGCAGACAAAAAACAGAAGACCTGCTCGGCATGATGACAAAGGGGAAAGGGCAACATATCATGTTTATGTCCCAAACATCTTTACTGATATTGGAAGACTAAGTAGGAAATCAAAGAATCGAAGACTTATGGAGAGAGAGCTCGGTCATTTGCATACATATTTACTCACCAACTGCGAAGATATTCTACCTTATCAGGGGTAAATATTCATATTTCATTTTACAATAAGTGATTCAATAAGTTCTATTTTAGATTACTGATTAGTTCGATTTTTTATAGGACGTATATGGCATTTTTGCGGTCAACTTATAGACACGCCACATATGAAGAGCTTGAACAACTTAAACAAGAAGGATTTGCTACATGGCTGCTTAAATATGTGAGTGTGTTGGAATTTGAATATTTATTTTAATAAATTTCATATGCTCACTAATTTACATATGAATCTTGAATATTTGTAGGTGAGAGATGGTATGGCAAGCAGTGAAATATTTGATGATTGGATCCAGGAATTTGCGTGTAGACCATCTCAGAGTACTTCATCCTCACCCACGGGGAAGAACTACATGGTTAGTTTTTAAATATTATTTTTAGTATATTTTTCCAATTACATAATTTATAACAATTTTTTTTGTAGGTTCACCAAGTCTTGCAATGGGATCAGCAAGAGCATTAATCATATGATGTATAGCCTGCTGAATACGGAGTATAAGACATACAGTGTGATGCCACATGTCGAACAAGATCTGTGGTTTCGTCAATTTGCGGTATTTTTCTATTTTTAACTTTATGTATTTCTTAATATTTTTATTATATTAATTTTATTAATATTATGTGTGTTTTCTTTGAGCAAGAGTTCAACTGGGAGTCTGGCCTGACGGAAACTGTCCGTCACGCATTTCACAAGAAGGCTGCATCTGCTTATACCAAGCAACAGAACGAGTGGAAGCAGGTTTGGAAGAAGGAGAAGATCCCAAAGGGCATCAACCGTACAATATGGAATGACCTGATTGATCATTGGTTGGAGGATGCGACTGAACAGATTTCAGTCAGAAACTCGGGCAACCGCAGGAGCGACCGTGAAGGAGCAGGGGTGTACACCCACAACCTCGGCGCCTGCAACATATCCACTAAGGAGGACCAACTTGTAAGTATGCTATATATTTTTAACTCTTTTTTTTATTTTTATAATTCTATATGTTTACTAAGTCTTTTATATATAATAATATAGTTTTTCGACCAGCTCGCCGTCATGGAGGCATTGTACACCAACGAGAAGACTGGAGAAATCAAGAATGTAACAATTAAAGGTGTCGTGGACTTGGTGAAGATGCGGAAACAAGATTTTCTAGCTTCTCAGCCTCCTCTTACTAGTGATGACGATTCCGATGCTTCCACCCAGTTCTCTCAAACCCAGCGAATCAACGAAATGGTCGAACATGTAAATTTCTTAGATTTTCATTTCATTAATCTTTTATTTTTTATAATATTATAATAATCTAAGTTTTCAGATAAGTTTCTTAGATTTTTTAATTTTATTAATCTTTTAATAAGCGGTCCCAAAGAAGAAATGTTATCCGGTCGGTTTGGCTCGTCGTGCTTCTTCGTGTCCTGCATCGTCTTCGCAATCTCCATATGCTGATTCGATGATCATTGAGGAGCTTCAAGACAAGACTCAGCGTATTCAAGCGTTGGAGCCCCAGAACGCTACAGTTATTGCTCAGATGGCACAACAATCGGCCCAAATGGAGCAACAATCGGCTGAGATGGCGGCATATCGAGAGGAGATGGCTGAGACCAGTAGGTTAAACCAGGAACTTATGAAGAGGATGGAGGACATGTTTTCTAAAAGGTTTTAATCTTTTTTTTTAATTATGAACTTTTCGATTGTTTTTTTTAATATTGTAAAACTTTAAAATTTCTATAATATATTTTTGTTTACATTTCAATATTTAAATTTAAATATTTATAAATAATTCAATTAATTAATTTTAAAAATTAAAAATTAAATAAATTATTTTTAAATTCACATCCAGAAAATCCCGACGACTTTTCCGACCGAGGATGCCGTAGGAAATTTCCGACGGATGGGCATTATCGCAAATTCCCGACGGCCATATATCCGTCTGGAATTCCCGATGGCCATGTTCCGTCGGGAATTTGCGATGGATTACGGCCGTCGGAATTTACTGACGGAACATGGCCGTCGGAATTTACTGACGGAACATGGCCGTCGGGAATTCCTAACAGCTTATCGACGGAGTGTTCCGATGGTACCGTGTTGTCGGAATTGCGTCGGAAATGCTTGTCGTCAGAAATTCTCGGAATTCCATCAGAATTTTCCGACGGATTCCCGACGACATTTTAATTTTCGACGAAACCATACTGACGTCCATTGTCATCGAAAATTCGTCGGGAATGGGCTATCCCGATGAAATTTCGACGAAAAAGGTCGTCGGTATTGCGACTGCATCTTGTAGTGTAAACCCAAACCCTAAACTCAAGATCCTAAACTCAAACCCTAAACCCAAACCCTAGACCCTAAACCCTAAACCCAAACCCTAGACCCTAAACCCAAATCCTAGACCCTAAACCCAAACCCAAACCCTAGATCCTAAACACAAACAATATACCATAAACCCAAATTCTTAACTCTAAAACGAAGTCTCATACTGTAAATCTTAAACCCAGATCTTATATCCTAAATTTTGGGTTAATGTCGATGGTGTTCTTTTAAAGTTCAAGGTTAAGATTTAAGGTTTTAATTTCGAGTCTAGGGTTTGGATTTAGGATTTAGGTTTATATTTTGGATCTAGGGTCTAGGGTTTGGATTCATGATCTAAGATTGGGTTTAGGATTTAGGGTCTAGGGTTTGGGTTTAGGATATATAGTTTGAGTTAGGATCTAGGGTTTGGGTTTAGGATATAAGGTTTGAGTTAGAGTCTAGGATTTGGGTTTAGCATCTAGAGTTTAGGGTTTTGGTTTAGGGTCTAGGATTCGCGTTTAGGATCTAAGGTTGGGTTTATGGTCTAGGATATAGATTTAGGATTTAGATTTAGGATCTAGGGTTTGGGTTTAGAGTATAGGGTTAGGGTTTGAGTTTAGGGTTTGAATTTAAGATATAGGGTTTTGGTTTAGGATTTATGATCTACGATTTGGATTTAGGTCTACGATTTAATTTTAATTTTTTAAATAATTTTAAATTTTTTTGATTGTTTTGATATTCTAAAAATATTTCATATTTTTATTTATTAATGTGTGGCACTTTAATTAGTTATTAGATGTGAGGTGAATTTAAAAGTTCACCATAAAGGGTGAACCTAAGTTTTGTTCTTTATTGATCCCTTTTATTTATTTCATGAAGAAACTCTATGTGATCAATCAAAAACAATTAAATGTCAGCTTATATCTTGCTTCTCGAGTAATGAAAACTCATATTCCTTGTTAGATCCAAGCTAAGCACTCTCACATACACACACTCCAACATAAGCATCATTGCTTATGTTGAGTACCGGTCTTCAGATAAAGTAGACCACAAGCAATTTCTAAAAAAAACCACTTTTATAAATTTTGTAGATCAAATGTTTTCTAAAAGACTGATTTTATGCAATTATTTTTTGTGGGCTGGAAGCTGGTGCTTGTAACGCTTCCCCTCAGGGCCGGTACTGCAGTTATGTTGCCTAAATAAGCACCATTGCTTACACTATTTGCGACATGTGGCGGCACGTGATTGGTCAAGCTTTTTTTTTTAAACCAAATAAAAAAAGTAAAAAAAAAAATTAAACACCTCTAATGGGGTGATAAGATTAATGATGCTCTTAGAGGTAAAAACAGAAACTGGTCTTAGAGGTAAAAACAGAAACTGGAGAACTGCAGTAAATTATTATGTAAATCCCAGTAAGTACTATACCCAAACTATGTTTTTTTTTTATACCCAAACTATGTAAAGTAATTAGTACTATATATGTCTATCAAGATGTATTAGATAAATACCCATGATGATTAGGCCGGTCGGATTAGTTTTAAAATTTCATGATTAGTGGAAGTCCATTATTATATCCACCAAAGCATAAGGTGTAAGTGGAAAAGGTAAAATTGATGCAGAGATAAAACTATATAGTATATGTACATGTGAAAAGTGTTTGGGGTGGGTCAAATATTGAAGCAATATTTTGCGTTAGTAGGGTGCTTATACACGTACATGAAACGCTGGTATAAGCATCTTGAAAAGATTTGTTTTGGGATTAAAGCCATATCTTTGACATAGACGTACTCTATTGTTTTTTTTTTGTAAAAAGACGTACTCTATTGTTTACCAAAAAGAATCATATAGTAAAATAAATATATTAACAAGGTTATATAAATGTAGATGTAGTGGATGGCAAAGAATTGAGAAAGATTAAAGATAACATGAAATGACCACCGCTGACCACCGGGACTAGCGTTAAATTGCAAGAATACGTGGGTTGCCGTCGGCCTCGTGGGATTAGTCTGGGCGAAACCTAAGACCCCACTGTTATCAAAAAAAAAAAACATGAAATGAGCAGAGAAACAGCTTTTACATAGTCCCCCGCAGGCATGCACGCACCCAATAACGGCCATCCCTCTTTTTAACTCTTTTTGGCTTTTACTTTTTTTTTTATAGTGCGAACTTATTATTATATCCCACTATCTTTAATATGATTTAAAAAATATTATTTGTACTGAAAATAATCATATTATAAATAAACTAATTTTTTCATTTGTCTACGTTTGTTTTGATCAAATTAATTATATTAGAAATGGCCGATGTATGAGAGAAATTAAGATGAAAATGTTGGTAGATGACAACATTTGTTTGGTCAGCCAATAGAGATATTTAAAGAAGAAGTGGGGCCATTTTGCCAGGATGGTAAAAGAGGAGACAGCTGGAGTGGAGTTTAAAGAAGAAACACAAGAGAATCCGTGAACTGGCTGATCCCTCCACGTGCATCGATCCTCCTGTCATTCTTATTTCTTCTCTCTCTCCATGAGAGAAAAAAAAATAGTATATGAAAATATACCTGTAACGCAGAGTGGTTTATGTTATAACCGTTGATGTGTTGATACATATTGGTGTAACTAATGTATGCTATTGATAGAAAAATTCCTTGGTAGATCGTAAAACTGTCACTCTTGCTTATACTATATGACATTTATAATAAGCAGCTAAAAAGCCTTGCAGAATTTGCTACGAGGCCAAGCACTCGGTTCAGTCCCGCGGTTTACTAGCTTAAAACCTACACTTCGTAATATAGATGTTTAAACGTATTAATAAAACATATATAAACCACTAACAATAAAGGGGTGGTGGCGCAGTTGGCTAGCGCGTAGGTCTCATAGCTACTGAGTGATCCTGAGGTCGAGAGTTCGAGCTTCTCTCACCCCAATTTTTTTTTTCTTTTCGCCCGTTGTAGGCCCAAATTCAGTGCTGCGAAAACCATCATTGATTTTTTTTTGAGATACTATTTCCCTTTATAAGTAGACCCATGGTAGGGCCAACTCAATACTACTTATTTCTCTAAAAAGCCCATTAACGTTCCGTGGGAAGGAACGTCATAGTACCTGAGTTTTTTTTGTCAACAAGAAACAGCGAAGCAGATGCAAGTTAACATGAGTCGGAAAAAACTCATTACATATTGACCCAACGATATGGGCCTCTTCCTAGCCCATAATAACTATTTCCAATGTCGCGATTTGCAAACCGGTTTAATTAATTATTGGATAAAGCGAACCGGAAAGCGAAGAGCGAGCAATTAAAAATTTAAATGCTGTGTTGACCCGTCGTTTGCGTCTGACGTGTTCACGGTGGTTACCTCCATGGACGACGGAAACCTAGAAAACAACAACCGTAACCTCGACGGTGGCTCCGGAGACCATTTTACCGCCGAATCCTTACCGTTAATCGATACACGCCTCTTATCCCAGCCAGAACTCCGCGCTCTCTCTCACTGCTCCTCTCTCTCCCAATCTTCTTCGTCCTCTCTCGCTTCCGCCGGCGTAGACGACGACTTAACGCCGAGAATCGATCGCTCCGTCTTCAATGAGTCCGCCGGAAGTCGGAAACAGACATTCCTCCGCCTTCGCCTCGCGCGCCACCCTCCACCGCCTAGACCTCCTTCGCCGCAACGCCAAAGAGACGATTCCTCCCGCGAAGAAGTCGCGTCGCTTCTCAGATCTCTGTTCTCCGTCGATTCGTCGAAGGAGGAAGAAGAGGAGGAGGACGAACTCGAAGGTCAGCCGCTGATCTCGTTTCCGATCCGTAGTAACAGCATTGTGTATCAGAATCCGTATTTTGATTCTGTTCAGGGAATCTCCGGCGATGAAACGAGGAGGAGGCCAGGGCGGCCGAGAAAGATTCCGAGCCCTAAAGGTTTAGGAATCTCCGTGGAGTCAAATCTTGGGAAGAGAAAGAGAGGTCGTCCTCCAAAGAACAGAGATGGTTTCAAGGAAGAGAGTGTGAAGTTGGAGAACAGAGAAGGTACAATGGTGGATGCGAGTGCATTGGCTTGTATTGCAGAAGATCCATATGGAGAGGAGCTGAGGAGGATCACGGTGGGTTTGGTGACCATGGAAGAGTTGTTAGGTTTCTTGGAAGGGATGAATGGTGTATGGGTGAATGCTGGGAAGAAGAAGAAAATTGTGAAAGCTTGTGATTTTGGAGGATACTTGCCCAGAGGATGGAAACTTATGCTTTGCATTAACAAGAAAGGTAGCAATCTCTGGCTGGCTTGTCACAGTTACATCAGGTATAACAAATGTTCAGCCTTTCGTTGTCTTCACTGGTGCTGTTTAGGAACGAGTAGGTTTCAAGTTATGATTTAGACCTGAAGTTAGCTCTGAGATCTTCATAGTTATAGCAACAAATAGCATTAGCTTACCTTAAAGTAGCTCTGAGATCTTCAGAGTATTGTAACTGTCCTGCTTGTTGTCTTCTTGAACATTATGTTTAACAATTGCTTGTTACGAGTCTGTCTTCTTTACTGTTCTAGTGTTTGGTCACTTTTAGTTGATGATTTATGAATGTTCTCTTACTTTTTGGGTTATTTGTTCACTGTATATACAGTCCTGATGGACAGGAGTTTGCAACCTGCAAGGAAGTTTCCGCATATCTGCAATCTCTTCGTGAATCTGCAAGCAAGAAGAACCAGCTCAGTGTATTGCAACCTGACAACAAGACTCTAGAACAACCAGTGATGGCTAATGAACCTGTAGTAGATAACTTTGATTCAATGAACTTTCCTGTAACGAGCCAGAGCCTTGAGAGTAAAAGAACCAGCAGTGAGGAGGTGTCTGATGAAGCGAAAGGCACAGCAAATGGCGATACAACAGATGAAATGAAAATCAGACTGGTGGAGGAACATGATAAAGGGATCCCTGCAGCAAATTTTGTGAACGGAGACAACAAAGAAGACCGATACGAAGAAAATAAATGATAACATTGGAGAATTTGGCGGCTCTATCGAACTCAGAAGCTCAATTTGGCCGTTCATCTAACTGAGAAGCGTCAACAAAATCAAATGTTTCGATGAACTAATTGATTGCTCATTGTAGTTAAAAGATTTTGCGTTGCATGCGACCAAAGCATGTTTTTAGCTGACAACAGGATAACCGAATTTGAAAAGTACATGTACAAAACGATTCATAGAAAACCAGATTTTTCTTCAAGTTGAAACAACAGTTCAGCGAGTTAAGAGTTTCTTTTAATGAACTAATAGTGTTTCTTAAGGCTGGGCACAAATGCTTGTTATTATACTCGTTATTTGATCTGTACGCGTCTCGATTTTTCAAATACTCAGCATTGTCAAGTGAACTTGTGTCAATTCGTTGTGTTTTGCTACTTACAAATTCAAGACAAGTAAAGAATATCACAAAATTGTTTTCGAGTCGCTATGACATTAGTCATTACTTGTTTTATAATTGAAAAATGATAATTAGACTATAGGATCAAAAGTCTTCAAAAAATATCTTTGTTATAAAAAAGTAAATAAGATTTTTATATTGAAATGTTTATGCATTTTGTACAGTTTTCTTCTTTATAATATGTACATATATTTTGTTTGAAATAACTCTCATGTTTTTCTAAGTCTAAATAAACAAAACAAACTTTTATAACTTTATTAAATATAATATTATCTAGCAAATACTAAAAAACTTGGAAATATATCCAAATATTTCACAAATACTTAAAAATAGTAACTAATCGAGCGAATTAAGTAACTTGTAAATAACATATTTTTGGACAAGTATTCGAAATAACAAATATTTTTTTTCAAGACAAACCAAGTATCAAATATAAGCAAAAAGAAAACAAGTACGCCACTTGCACCCATCCCTAATGTTTCTGAACAAACCCTATGGTTGAGAGGCGTGTCTTTCTCCGTTTATCACGTTAGCCAATCTTCGGATTAAAGGGCTTAATTGAACAATTATCTTTAGTTAAGGCTCCTCATACGTAAACTGAAAACTTTATGGTTTCTTTTATAATTTTCAAAACGTTGAGTTTCTCTGAGTGTTTGTTTGACTAAAGAAAAGTAGATCCAACGGGACCCCGTATATTACCAGTAGCATCTGAGACTTTTTCTAGGGTTATTACCACTAATCTCCAAAATCAAAGAAGAGCATCTACAGTTTGTTTCAGACAGAAGAAGAAAGAAGACAAAGGCAATGGAGACTGAGAGGGAAAAGCACGTTTACTTGGCAAAGCTCTCTGAACAAACCGAACGATACGATGGTACTTTGATTTACCTTCTCAATTTACTGATCCAGAAACACAGATCTTTCCGTTGAATGGTTTAGTTCTATAGAGATCTGATGTTATCGTTTCATGTAACTTTGATTAGTCTTGATCTTGTGTTGAGAAAATTATATTCTTACATGATTGAATCTCTTACCATGTGTTCCATCATGGTTTGTATGAAAACAGATCTATGTTTTTATTTATCTACAGTGATTGATTTTCTTGAAACTAATTTTATTCCTAATGGAACTTTCAGAACTACATTTGGTTCTACTCATTGGATATCTCAAGATCTGATTGTTTTTGTTTTGTAGTAATCTAGCTTTGTCTATATGTGGGGGCCTACTATCTTGTTGTTGCCTTTGTTTCTCAATATGAATAACAGAAACATTGTTTGTTGCAGAAATGGTTGCGGCGATGAAGAAAGTTGCTGAGATGGATGTGGAGCTCACCGTGGAGGAGAGGAACCTAGTATCCGTTGGTTACAAGAACGTGATCGGCGCAAGGAGGGCTTCTTGGAGGATACTATCCTCCATTGAGCAGAAGGAAGGGTCCAAGGGTAATGAAGAGAATGTCAAGAGGATTCAGAATTACAGAAAGAGAGTTGAAGATGAGCTTGCTAGAGTTTGTAATGACATCTTGTCTGTCATTGATAAGCACCTCATTCCTTCCTCTACTGCTGTTGAGTCCACTGTCTTTTTCTACAAAATGTAAGTCATCATCCTTTGTTTATTTTTATTTTTTAAGTAGAGAATGTCACTAAGAGTGATACCTTTGAGGTTTATCATATACATTTTGTTCCTCATTGGAGTAGATTCATGATCACAGTTTCCATGTTTGTGTCATATTTTGGCTTTAGGGGTGTTTGTGGGACTTAGATTTCTATAGAGTTTGTTGATTCTAAAAATTGAGAAAATTTATTAAATTTTGAAAGAGTTGTAGAGAATTTTTTATATTTTGAAAATCTATGAAAATAAAGTACTTTAATGATTTAAGAACCCAAAGGATACATGTAGTATTCTCAAAATCTTGTTTTGTGAGTTAAAAAGTTGAGAATAGATTTGTAGAATCATTAAAATCAAAACTTTTTGAATAACAAAGGATTTTATATAGAATTGTAAAATCATCATACCAGTAACTAGATTTTAATGAGAATGTGAGAATTTGTAACCAATAATACTAGATTTCGAAAACTCTAATAATTATTATAATCCAATTTCCACTAACATCCCCCTTACTTTTCTGTTCTCCCTATGTAGGAAAGGAGATTACTACCGCTATCTGGCAGAGTTCAGTTCTGATGATGAACGCAAGGAAGCTGCAGATCAGTCTCTTGAAGCATACAAGGTCCTTGGATCATGTTTTTCTCTTTGTTTTTTTTGGTGTTTTCCTCGCTTGGAAAATCTAAACAATATGCTTGTTTTTTTCTCTACTGGTATTGTAGGCTGCTGTTGCTGCTGCAGAGACTGGTTTGGCACCCACACATCCAGTTAGACTTGGCTTGGCATTGAACTTTTCTGTTTTCTACTACGAGATCTTAAACTCTCCTGAAAGGTTTGGTTTTGTTCACTTATAATTTGGAAAGATTATAGAACGGAATCGGTGGTGTTATCACTTTCTAACAGTCTTTGACTATGTGATGTACAGTGCATGCCAATTGGCTAAGCAAGCATTCGACGATGCAATCGCTGAACTTGACAGCCTCAACGAGGAGTCATACAAGGACAGCACTCTAATCATGCAGCTGCTTAGAGACAATCTCACCTTGTGGACTTCAGACCTCCCCGAGGAAGTTGGTAAGTCTTGAGTGATAGAAAGTTTCCATGGAATCAAATTAGCCTTTTGAATCTTGTTTGTTTCTTAAAGCACTCACATTTTTTTCTTTTTTGTTCTCTTAGAGGAGCGATCCAAAGGTGATGAGCCTAAAGAAGAGGTATGAAATGTCAGCTCTGTATATTTTTTTTTTATCATTTGCATTGACAAGTAGAGACACTCATGGAACTACTGGTTCATTGCAGAACTAAATCTTCTGTGTGTGAAGAGAAACGACCCTTAATGCTTCCTCGTGAATCACAAACCGAAGACAGCATGTGTCGTTTCTCGGAAAATCTGTAATTTTTTTTTTAATTTATGGTCGTTCTGATATGTTTTCAGATATTTGACGTTCCACAATTACTACTGCATAATTTCAAATGGTTGGTGTCATACACTTGTTTGTTCGTCGTTGAATTCAAACACTGCATTTTGGGTTTTGCATACTTTTGACGAATTAATAACCTTCGAGTGTTCAAAATAAATAAGTTCACTAAGAAAATCATTGTCTTTATAACTTCATACCTTTGTCATCTAGTACCTTGTTGAGTTTTTTTCTCCTTACCATATGACCTCTTGCCTCAAGATTGTGTTCAATGAATCCATGAATATATCAGACAAACGTATTCAATCCTGTTTTAGTTTGTAACATGATGATGTCCTTTAAAGCATATCCTAATCCTTTGAAACATAATGGGAGTTAGCAATGTAAATCTCATAGGAAACAGCAAATATCTGTTTAACATATGCAAATCTAAATCACATATTTAAATAATAATCAATACTATTCATATCCTGAAGATTTATAATAACAAATCAACCAATAATAATAACACAATCCTCACCAGTCACCACCCCCACCAACTTTCTTTTGTTCCGTCTTCTTAAACACACACAATTTACACAAGGGACGCACATAAGCTATATAGATAGCCACAAGAAGCTGTGTCAGAAGTCGAAACTTTAAACCGGTTCAAACCGAATCACAATCACCAGAGTCGAAATCCAGTGAAACAAGCTTTGTGTCCTGATGAATCTTGATTGAAAATTTGCTGGGTTTTTATTATATATTAAGAACGCACCATCTCCCTTATCTACAGTTTGTCATCTGAACCGGACCACGACACAAGATATGTCGTCTTTACTCTCTCTTCTCAATGCTTCAGCTGTTAGTTCCTTAGCCGCCTTCTGTGGATCTTTCACTCTCTTAGCTATCTCCATTGCCTCTTCATTTGTCATCACCTGTTTATTACACAAAATCAGTTTCACAAGGGACAAGAATATGGCCTGGTCTATATGTTGTAAGTACCTTCCATATGCCATCACTAGCCAGGACAAGAATATCTGTCTGGCTATCAACATTAGAAACTGTAATGTCAGGTTCTGAACTCAGATGTGTCTTAAGTCCCTTGTCTCCAAAGGCACGTGACACTGCTAACTGACCATTCACCCGAGGTACATCACCTATTAAACCACAACACCTCATTTAGATATGATCAAGAATATGGTAAAAACAAAAGCTTACTTCCTCTTTTACCTGGTAGATTGGATACAAATCCACCTCTATCCTCAATGCTGGACCTTTCGGCACGAGGCTCATGATCTGTGCTCATCTGTGTTGTGGTACCTCCTCGATAAAGAACAGCTCGTGAATCACCAACATTAGCTATCCACAACTTTCTCCCGTTGATCAATATAGCAGTAACAGCTGTAGACCCGCCACGACCGAGGTCAGAACTGTTTGAAAGAATGGCCTGGTCTGTCTTCTCATAAGCTTTTAATATAGACCTTCTAGGATCCACCCAAAACTCTCCCTGAATAACATATAATGATTAATGGATTAAACACAATCTCTTAAACCATGCCGGGCCGAGGCCAATGTTTCATACGGCTGTGCCCAGATCCGACCCTGACCATGCCCATGAAGAAAAGACTCTTTTTTACCTCCTTAAGGATGTTGGAGAAGAGGTGCTTCTGCAAGTAAGCAGGGACAGTATCACCCATATGACCATCATAGATTGCAAAGAGACCTAGTTCATGGTCTTGGATGTTGATGAAGTTAGCTACATGATAATCCTCCATGGGATGGTTAGCTTTGCCTTTCACTAGACTAAAACCGAACTTGATCAACCCTTCATCACTTCTTCCTTTACCTGATCTTGATGATGATTGTCCTCCCATAACCTATAAAAAACACACCAATCAGATAAGCTCATAACTCGAAGAAGAAACAGACAAAGGAGCTATCTTTTGATCTACTTCAAGAGGATCAAAGTTATATTACATGAACACATGTCTCAAAGGAAGAAGCTTTTACCTCGGAGGAGGAAGTGAAGCAACAAAACTTTCCCATTATTTTTTTCTTCGATTTGATGATTCTAATGAACACAAACAATCTGCAAAATTCACGGATCAGAATCAAATAAAGGGTTAATCATCGAAAGAGGGGATTATTAACCTTGAAATGAAACCCTAATTTGTGTGTTTCAGTCGGATGTTAGCAAAGGATATAATCTACGAAAGTCCTCTCTCTTCCGACAAAAGTCTTCGCTTCTCTTTAGTTATATGTCTTTTTCCTTGAACGCGAATTTTTTTCTTTTTATATATTCAGTGAAGAAACAAAAAGAGTTGGAGCTATCTGTATTTTCTTGACATTGCAATGGCGTGCTTCATAAATATTAAATCTTTGATTTACGCCCTACATTATGACATTTTATATTGTGGTCCAAAGAGACTACCTTCTTGGAGTCAATTTTTTACAAAAAAATTGCTTTTAAATTATAATAAACACACACACCTTTGAATTGTCTTTTTGCTTTGGTAATGATTTTATTTAAAGAAAAGATGTGGAGTAAAGAGTGGTCTGGTCAAACTAAATTAAAAGGATGCCATTTTAAATTCGTCTCATTGGCTACTTGGCATGTTAAATTCCTCATTTTGTTACGTTATCTTCTTGCGAATCTAAAATTAATCATGTTACATGCGTTTTCACTATTCAGTCATTAGTAATATTCAAAACAGTATACCCATATTCCTAGGCTATGACTAGATAATAACTTAATAAGTACCAAAAAAATGAAATAAAAATATCCATTAATGATGATTCCTTTAGGATTAGAGTCTAGTATCCTTTAGCTAAAAATGTAACAATATAAAAAGGCATTTGAATAAAAGTAAATCCATGTTCTTTTTTTTTTTGAAGATGTAAATGCATGTTCTTGAGAAGAAGATATGATGTATCCAATTTGTTGGATTTGATGGGTTTAAACGATTGTGTTGAAGTTACATTTTGCCAGTATGGACCGGGATGAGATTTCTTTAAAAGTTTACGGTATTAAAATGAGAAAATATAAAATATGAGGGCTCTTATTTCATTAAATCTAATTAAGTGCGACAATAAAGGCTTGAAAGAGTCAAAGGCTTGGACGCGCTTACTAGCCATCTTTTCGTTGGTTCATTTAATGTGATTCGCACGCATTTCATGACTTTTTTGACCCTTTAAATTACGTTTTTTAATTAGACACATCATTAGTAACGTGATTCATACATTTATTAATAGTAGTAGTAAGCTTTGTATATTCGATTACCAAAACAAGAGATTTGCTGCCGGAAACAGTGAATCTATTGGCTAGTAGTCCCTGATACGTCCCTCTAAAGTTATAAACTAAGGTTTATAGGTCAGTGGTGATGTATTCATTTCTAACTATGGACCTATTATGAGCCCAACCCATTTTTGAAGAGGACTTAAAGGCAAAGCCAAGCCTGTTTTCATTCGTTTTTTTCTTTGCATGGTATAGCAAATATAAGTTTAGATGATGATACGACACAAAAAATCATTAAACTATATGTTAAAGTCAGAGGATTCATGATTTGCTGATTCCAGATTTTTCATTTCTAAAAAGAGTAAATACTATTAAAAATAAAATGTTTATGTGCTACAAATTTATATAATGGGTTTTCAAGTAGTTTTTTTCATTGTAGATTTGAAAGTTTCTAAATTTTACTAAAATTATTAAAATAAGTATAAACTTTTTTGGTGATAAATTCCCAATAATGATATTTCTGGGATGCTTTTAATTTTACTTGTATCATAGAACAAAAAGTTGGTTTAAAGTGCAATCGTAAACAACATTCGTATGGGCCAGCTTCATATATTACGAGTGTTGATACAAAATAGTTTGGGCCGAGTAATATAAACGAAGGCTTCAATTAAAGCTAAACTAGTCGAGAAGGGGTAGTTTCAACATTTCACCAAAACCCTCAGGCGCATAAAGCTTCGTCTTCTTCTTCTCCACTTCCTCCTCTTTTGTTTTTCTAGGTTAACCGAGAGAACGAGAAAGATGAGGCTGATAACGCACAACATGCTCTCCTGCAACATCAAAGGCGTCACAAACGGCTTTCCCCTGAAGATCGAAGCCGAGAAAGTCATCGAGAAGGAAGTCGATTTCAACCCTGACTTCCTCAAACACATGTTCGCCAAGATCGAGTGGAAGGCTCTTGTCGAAGCTGCTCGTTCCATGGGATACGCCGAGTTACCTGAAGATTCTCCCGACGCGGCGGTGATTGAATCCGCCGACGAGACCTTCCTGAAGAAACTCCACCACGCGTTGCTCGAGCTTCACTTGGAGGAAGGCGCGCTTGTCTGCCCCGAGACTGGTCGGAAGTTTCCGGTTAACAAGGGGATTCCCAACATGCTTCTCCACGAAGACGAGGTTTAGTTGTTTTTGGTTATGATGTCTTGTGTTAGGGTTTGTGTCTTGTATTGAGTAAACCGATTGGGTGTTTTCTTATTATTCTAAATCTGTGTTAAACCGGTTTAATTAGATTTGATTATCAAATACCAAATCAATCATAGTGGTTTAACCAATCATATACTTCGACTAAGTGGAGACAGGAGACAAAACCTCTAATACAAATTGAACGTTTAGACCAGAGTCAACCTAATGGTTTGGTTTTGTGGTTCAACTTGGCATCATGAATCTCAAGTTTGAAACGAACGGTCTGCATTGATCTTAGCAACTTGGTGGCCCGCTTAGGAAAGTTATAGGGTCGATGTTAAAAAGACAGAGACCCCTTGATCCATACAGATTGTCTGCATTGATCTTACTTACAAGTCCCCTGTAGTAGCAAGATGTTAATGTTATTGTCATGCTGGGTTTCTACAGTCTGATGACTGCATTTCACCCGTTCATGTGTTCTGAGCTGAGGTTGACTTCATATTCCTATTCCTTTGAAGTATAGAGCTGCAAATACTGGGGACAAGGCTCCTCAACCCATATGATGCTGATATGTGATTTGATTGAGGTTACCACACAACCAGTTCCCTACTTTACACTAGTAACATTTCTTAATTTTTTGGTACATCTAGTACCAATGCTGATTGTGTCAAAAGAGAAGTAAAAAAAACTCGTATACATGGGTAAGAGAACTAATCAGGATTCTGTTTATGGTATTGTGAAGATCTATTTACAAAATTTACACAAGTACCTAGATAGATGATTTACCTTTTTCCCTCAAATTCAATAAATCATTCCTTTTTACCAAGAAAAATAAAATTGGTTTTAGCTATTGATAATTCTTCCTATGTGTATCTCGTGGTATCCATTGGTGTTACTAGTGGTTGGGTTACTCTTGGTGGTAACAAATAAGTTGAAAGCAGCACACATGCTAAAAACTCATATATAATACTTATCAGTACTTGTATATACATATCTAGTTCACATTAATTCATAGACCCATTACCTCGAATCACATACATAACCCGTTAAAGGCAAAGCCTAGCATAAAAGCTTAAATAAACTCAAAGGCTTAAAAACTTTTGTGGAGCTGTGATCATCAGGGTGTATGAACTTGCAGTTGGGACACACAAGAGTTGATTTGCAGAGCATAACCTGTTGGGATAAGCTTGAATAAAGCTTGAGGCGCAAGTAAACCTATTCCTACTTTGATAAGGATCCTTAGAGATAAGGATCAAAGTAATTTGTATTAGGAATAGGAATTTTATTTGTCCCTATATAAAGCAAAGTCGAGTGTAATGACTTGGTATGATTTGTGAGTTGTGATTTGAGAGATTTTAGGTTTTGAGATATTTTCCTAAAACATTGAGTGATTAATAAAGTGATTGAGTTTGAGATTTATTCTTTACGTTTTTATTATTCGATATTTGGTATCAGAGCTCTAATACTAATCAGAGAAGACGACAACCATGGCAGACACAAAGGATATACCTGAAACGAGCGACAAGGATGCCAGATCCGCTTACATCAAGTTACCTATGCTAAACTCCACAAATTACACTGTTTGGGCAATCAAGATGAAATTTGCACTTAAAGTCAATAAAGTCTGGGAAACCATTGAACCCGGAAACAAAACTGAAGAAAAGAATGATCTGGCAATATCACTATTACTTCAATCCATACCAGAAGCATTAACTCTTCAGATTGGAAGTCTTGAGTCAGCAAAAGCGATGTGGGATGCTATCAAAGCACGATATGTTGGAGCCGATAGAGTAAGAGAAGCAAGGATACAAACTTTAATGACTGACTTCGACAAATTAAAGATGAAGGACGAAGACACGATAGACATCTTTGCTGGAAAAGTAGCCGAGTTATCAGCAAAAGCGGCATCATTGGGAAAGATAATTGATGAACCGAAGCTTGTGAAGAAATTTCTTAAAAGTCTACCAAGGAAGAAGTATATTCATATGGTTGCTTCTCTTGAACAGTTCCTTGATCTGAATACCTCAAACTTTGAGGACATAGTGGGAAGATTGAAAGCATATGAAGAGCGAGTTAATGAGGAAGATGAGACAGCCGAAGAGAATGGGAAACTTATGTACGGTGAATCATCTCAAGAAGGTTACAATAATGGTTATAACCGAGGAAGAGGCAGAGGAGGACGATCCAACTGGAGAGGTCGAGGAAGAGGAAGATATGGCTCTGGATCTTATCAAAATCAGAAAGAAACTTATAAACAAAACCAAGAAAGGAGTACATCCCATATCACATGCTTCCGCTGCGACAAACAAGGCCATTATGCAGTGGACTGTCCTGATAGATTGTTAAAGCTTCAAGAAACCGTTGAGGAAAAGGAAGATAATGATACACACGAAGCTGATAATCTCATGGTACACGAGGTGGTGTACCTTAATGAAGGAAAGGTAAACCTTAAACTATTTGAGAGCGAGAAAGATATTATCAACCTGTGGTATCTTGATAATGGAGCCTCTAACCATATGAGTGGAAATAGAAGCTTCTTTGTCAAACTTAATGAGGAAGTTACAGGAAAAGTTCGATTCGGAGATGATTCACGCATTGATATTAAAGGTAAAGGATCAATTTGCTTCACTTTTGATGGGGGAAAGAAGAAGATGCTAAATGATGTTTATTATATCCCTGGTCTAAAAAGCAACATTATAAGCTTGGGTCAGGCCACTGAAGCGGGTTGTGAGGTGAGAATGAAAGACACAACTTTGACGTTGTTTGACAAGTTTGGACAGCTTATGGTAAAAACCACAAGATCGGGAAACAGATTATACAAGGTGATATTGCAAGCCGACAACGTTCAGTGCTTACAAATAACTTCTTCATCTATTTCTTCCATGTGGCACGCTCGTTTAGGTCATGTTAATTTTGAGACAATAAAGCTCATGGTCAATAAAGAATTAGTTTCAGGGATTCCCCGCATGGAAATAGATAAAGAAACTTGTGAATCTTGCTTACGAGGAAAACAAACGAGATTATCTTTCCCAATATCAACAACATATCGAGCCGAGGAACCACTTGAACTAGTACACGGCGACCTTTGCGGACCCATCTCACCTACCACACCGGGTGACAAGAGATATGTGTTTGTTCTGATAGATGACTACTCTCGGTACATGTGGACGATGCTGTTGAAAGAAAAAGGAGAAGCCTTTGAGAAATTTAAACACTTCAAGAACCTTGCTGAACAAGAAACAAATACAAAGATCAAAACATTTCGAACAGACCGAGGAGGGGAGTTCCTGTCTAATGAATTCAAGGTCTACTGCGATACTAAAGGAATCAATAGACATTTAACGGCTCCATACTCACCACAACAAAATGGAGTTGTTGAAAGACGCAACCGAACCTTGCTTGAGATGACGAGAAGTATTCTGAAACACAAGAACGTGCCAAACTATTTGTGGGGGGAAGCAGTAAGACATGCCACCTACTTGACCAATAGAGTTGCAACACGTTCTCTACTCAAACAAACTCCATACGAAGCACTACGAGGTAAGAAACCGAACTTGAGCCACCTTAAAGTGTTTGGTTGTGTCTGCTAGGCAAGAACAGAGACTGCAGGTCGTAAGAAACTTGATGATCGCTCACGAATACTGGTACATCTAGGAACAGAGCCTGGTTCTAAGGCTTACCGTCTCCTCGATCCTTTGAGCAGAAAAATTATAGTAAGTCGTGACGTGGTGTTTGATGAAAATAAAGCTTGGAATTGGGAAACCACTAATGCAAAGGATGATAACTTTTGTATCATTGAAAGTCTCACCGGAACTCGAGCAATGAGTAGTGAAGACAACGTAATGGATGATGAAATAGTGGACGAGATTGAAGAAGAAGATGATGAGAACGAAGAAGAAGAGACGGAGCTGAGAAGATCCTCTCGTGTAAGAACTAAACCCGCATACTTGGAAGACTACGCTCTCATAGCAGAGGTCGAATGTGAGAGACTACTGATGGTAATTAACAACGAACCTTGGGATTATAATGAAGCAAAAGAGATGAAGGTATGGGTTGATGCCTGCATAGAAGAGATCACATCAATTAAGAAAAACAATACTTGGGTTCTTGTCGAATTGCCAAAAGGCCACAAACCTATTGGTTTGAAGTGGGTTTTCAAGATCAAAAGAAATGCTGATGGGAGTATAAACAAATACAAGGCACGTCTAGTAGCAAAGGGATACGTTCAACGGCACGGCATTGACTACAATGAAGTCTTTGCACCAGTGGCACGTATGGAAACTATAAGACTAGTAATAGCTCTTGCAGCTTCACATGGATGGGAAATCCACCACCTAGACGTAAAAACTGCTTTCTTGCATGGAGATTTGAAAGAAGAAGTTTATGTGACACAACCTGAGGGGTTCGAAGTTAAGGGAGAGGAAGACAAAGTGTACAAATTAAATAAAGCTCTATACGGATTACGCCAAGCTCCAAGGGCTTGGAACGCCAAGCTCAACACGATCTTGATAAGTCTCGGTTTTCAACGATGCACAAAAGAACCTTCGCTTTATAGAAAGGATGACACGAACGGTGTGCTTGTCGTGTGTGTGTACGTTGACGACTTACTTGTCACGGGTACTGCCATGAAGAAAATTATAGACTTTAAACAAGAGATGGCGAATAAATTTGAGATGAGTGACCTAGGAAAGTTGACTTACTATCTTGGTATTGAAGTGCATCAATTCGATCAAGGTATTGTGCTAATGCAAGATAGATATGCTCGGAAAATATTGGAGGAAACGAGTATGCATACTTGTAACGCTTCACAGGTACCGATGGATGCAAACGTCAAACTTTCAAGGTCACTTAAGGAAACAAGCATCGATGAGTCAGAATACCGCAGAAGCATAGGATGCCTTCGTTATCTACTGCATACTCGTCCAGATCTTTCGTTTAGCGTTGGGGTATTAAGCAGATATATGCAGGAGCCTAAGGAGTCACACGGTACGGCACTTAAGCAGGTATTAAGGTACTTGCGTGGAACGACTTCGTTTGGAATTTTGTTTTCACGATCAAGACAACATGAGCTGGTGGGTTTTAGTGATAGCTCACACAATGTCGATGAAGATGATGGGAAAAGCACAACTGGTCATGTATTCTATCTCAATGAAAGTCCAATCACATGGTGCTCACAAAAACAAGAAATTGTTGCATTATCATCATGCGAGGCTGAGTTCATGGCTGCGACAGAGGCAGCTTGGTGTTAAGAGTTTTTGAGGCTCCTAAGTCAAATGATAGTATAGTGGTAAGTAAGTTGTCGAACCAGTTCTGAGGGATTTAAAAGCACCGAGAATGCAAGTATATGCTTAATCTAAGTGCAACCGATGATTTGATTGTTTTAACTAAAACTAGAGAGCAAATAACAGAAAAGATACTTTTAAACTATTGGAAAGGAGAACTCATGGGTGTAGGGATTTAGACCTTGGGTGATCAGGCTTCGAACTAAGATGGCAAGCTATCAATTAAACTGTCTGCCTTAGGCCTAGATACGATTCTAAACAAGCTCTATGTCTAGATGAATGTTCATTTGCTAACACATCTCAAGCATCAAATGTCTTTGGTTGAATAACATGCAAGCAATCATTAAGAACAGATCTAATAGCCATTTTAACACCTTTAACAACAAGTGTCCCTGGTAAAGACTGTTAAAAGCTTAAAAGAGTTGACTCAGACATTTCATCGAACACCTGTCGGCTGAGAAATGTCTAGAGATCAACCTTTGAGTGATCAGTTCAAAGGAGGCTTTAAGACTACTCTAATATGCAAGGAACAAGAGAAATCTACACTTGAAACATCTTAGCTCTAACCTAATCACCCTTAATCTCCCTAACCCATGAATTCAATGGTGATTTACTCACTAATCATCATGATTACTCTTGAACCCATAATAGATTCAAGCTTAATCATTCAGAAGATGAAGTAGACAAGCAAAACAATAGAAGGATGATGAAAAGCAATGATCCTCTCTCAAGGTTTTTGTGTTTTTCTCCAAGAACAAAGATAATCCGCCTCCCACCGCTTACCGAGGTACTTAAACTTAGGTTTTGCAAGTAAAAAACATGAAACAAAATGACCAAAATGTCCCTAAAATAAGTTGAGTTTCGTCTGAGCAAGAACACGCAGCGACCTGGTGACATCGCTCCGGAGGGGTCGCTGCGAGTGCTCCACCTCGCGTCTCGAAGGCCGAGCGACCAACTGCTGTCGCTCTGGAGGTCGCTCCGGTTGGGAGCGACTTGACAAGGTCGCTGTGGTGAGGTCGCTCCAGGGCCTTCCACCTGCATGAGAATGACACGACGCCGAGCGACCCTCGTACCTCGCTGTGGAGGTCGCTCTGGATGGGAGCGACGTGCTGAGGTCGCTCTGGCACGTAGCTTCGTCTCCGCTTGTCCCATGATCACCTTTTGACTCCCTTTTTAGCTCTAAAAGCGTCCAACCATCTTCGAGAACTCCAAGGGTACTCCCATACCTGATAAGAGCTCATGTATGCAAGATGCAACCTAAAAATGACTAAATCCTAATCTATATGATCAAAATGCACATGTATGAATGGGTGAAACAATGAAAATATGCAAGACATCACAGCTAAACAAGCTATTTGGCTTCAGGAATTACTTAACGAGATCATGGGATTCGAATGCAAGAAGGTGACAATACGGGTAGACAACAAGTCTGCTATAGCTCTTGCTAAAAACCCTGTGTTTCACGGCCGGAGCAAACACATTCATAGGAGGTTTCATTTTATCAGAGAGTGTGTGGAGAACAACCAAATTGAAGTGGAACATGTGCCCGGCAATGAGCAAAGAGCAGACATACTGACTAAAGCGCTTCCTAGGATAAAATTCAAGGAGATGAGAAGTCTTATTGGCATTGAAGATGTGAGTGAAAATGAGATCAAGCTTAAGAGGGAGAATGTTGGGATAAGCTTGAATAAATCTTGAGGCGCAAGTAAACCTATTCCTACTTTGATAAGGATCCTTAGAGATAAGGATCAAAGTAATTTGTATTAGGAATAGGAATTTTATTTGTCCCTATATAAAGCAAAGTCGAGTGTAATGACTTGGTATGATTTGTGAGTTGTGATTTGAGAGATTTTAGGTTTTGAGATATTTTCCTAAAACATTGAGTGATTAATAAAGTGATTGAGTTTGAGATTTATTCTTTACGTTCTTATTATTCGATATAACCAGCATGTGACACTTCATGCACACCGTTGTTACCATCTCTTGCTTCTTCTCATCATCATCATCATCGTTACCTTCAAACGCTAGCCACGAAGGGGACCGACTTAGCCTTATATCACCTGTTTTTCCTTTATTACTACTTGGTGTCTTGATCAAAGTTTTTCCTTTTGAACATTCGTCTTTCTTCATGTTCTTTTTCACTGTTGAACTTGCTGATGAAGAAAGATTTAGCTCAAGGTCCACGTATGTCCTACAATCTTCAAATGTCTCTGTATGAGCCTGCAAGAAGAGAATTGAAACATGTTTTTTTGTTCATTCTTTTTATGCACATATAATTATGTATATACTTTAATTCATATTATTTATACCTTAGTGTCTAGCTGAAGCTGAACATCATGCTTTATCAACCTGGCGTTCTCTGACTTTGATCTTTGATAGAACAGAGTAGTGTTCTTCTCAAGTTGGGCTTGTGTCTGATCTCCTTGTTTGATCCGTTTGAAGGAACCATGAAACGATTCTCCATGGACGTTAATCTGACCTCTCTTTCTAGAACAGAGGGTTCCATCACGTAGAGAATACATTGGACCTTCGACTCTCTTATGCTTAAGAAACTCTTACTTTGCTTTGGTGTTATAACGAATGATCAGATAGAGGAACAGTTCATGAAAGTCGTATATATATATAAATAAGATGAACCACCCATGGGAGTTATTATCTCCACCGGTTCATGTAGAATGGTTGGCAATAGTAAATGAGTTAGATATACCAAAATAAATATCTTAGATGATCAAATAAATTAGGATTCAAACTTGGACTATTTTGCATAGTACAAAAATTCATATCTTTGATATCGCTACTCAATATACTTTAGATAAATTAACCAGATTATTTAGTGCTGATATCTATCTAAAGATGGTGATTAAATATTTTAGTTAGTGTATTTGTACTCAATTTTGTTCTAAATACTTGATTTCGGTGCAGTCAAGATTTCTCAAATATAGTTTTGAAAGATTTTCGTTTTGTCATTAGCATAAACAAATTCAAATTGACTCTGTGAACCAAAGTGAGATCTTTGCGTCTATATGAATGACAAAAGACGACTGCTTCCTAATACTGCGTGCGAGATTGTCCATCCTAGTATTTTCCGTTTTTGGTGTATAAATAGGTTCTAAGTGATTGAAACTTCTTTTGAGGATCTTGATATCTTCGAGATAGTTTGCAAAGGCTAGCTACTCTTTTGATTCTAAAAATATCTTCACCAATTGTGAGCAATCTGTTGCAAAAGTGACATGATATTAATATATAAGTCCCTAAAGTGTTTTATTTTGGACTAGTTCATGTTTTATTATTAGCAATCTGTTGCAAAAGATAAACTAAACTGCAAAAATAAAAATTTATAGACGATGATGTGTGAGTCCAAAGTTGGGTGTGTTCAATAACTGAGGTATTGCTCCAAGGAGCCTCATTGAAATGTGTAGATCTGTAGTTCTATTGAATTCCACTTATGTTTTTCTTTTCAGCAATGTTGTCATTATGATATCATCAACCGTTATCTGGACGTATGATGATGCATGCATGCATATACAAGTTGCGTGTATTCTTGCTGGTCATGAAGTTCTCTACATGTATGTCTATGTGCGTATGGCCCTTTATGTGATCCGAGAGGTCAATAAATATACTCCCTCTGTTTCATAATAAGTGTCACTTTAGGTTTTTAATTTTGTTTCAAAAAAAGTGTCACTCTACAATCCCAATGCAATTTTGTACATTAAATCTAATTTTTACCCTTTTGAATAGCCAATAGATTTTTATTTAAATCATTCTCATTTAATTAATCATACATTAAATAAGGATATATTAGTCTATTATACATACTTCTTAATCTCCGTGAAAAGTGTCAAAATGACACTTATTCAGAAACGGAGGGAGTATTAAATAGGAGAGAAACTGAATACCGTTGAAGGGGGAAGGTTCATGACTTCATGAATGCCGATGCAACTTGAATACCACAATAACTCTCACTCCCACTTTTCAATACTATATAACACCAAAAATACACACATCTATTAACCCTTATTATTATTTTCTTAACATTGAAAATATTTATAGTATAGATTTAATTTGCAAACAATTTCAAATAGATTGTGAAACCTCCTCAACGGCCTACCATGCCACGACCTTCACTTCCTCATTTAATTTTAGGACTCTTTTGGTCAGCTTCCTCATAAATCGCCTTTCTATTTTTTCCCTTTCTTTAATTTCACCGGATGCATTTATGCATGGATATGTAATACTAGTACTACCATATTAAAAAAAAATTATATATATAGGTGTGTGTGTGTGTGTAAGTGTAATGTGTGTACGTAGATATCATCGAATTAGGGTCACCAACATTAATTTTTAGTATTTTACCAGGATCTAACTAATAAACTTTTAAATATTCATTAGATCTTTATAACCAGCTTCAACTAGAAATGTTTCTAACTAAGTTTTAAAACGTCAAATAGGATGAAAACATATCAAAGCTTCTTATATGATGATGATGATGATTAAGAATTTATAAAATAATTAAATAACCGTTTGCGTTGCTGAGTACTTGCTAAATAGACACTAACTTGTGGCCATTCACCATTATTTTATTGTTTGAAATGTACTGCCTATTTAACCTCTAAGTAAAACTACAATTATGCATAATAGGAGCTTTATTTATCACTAAAACACTGAAAGAATCCAAATTTTAGCAAAAAAAAAAATAAAACACTGAAAGAACATGATTTTTCTCAAACACTAACTATAATTGCGAAGATAATAAAATGGAAGGATGTGCGGAGAAGGGGGTTTAAATCTTAATCAGCAGCTACTTCATGCATGCAGTTAAAATTATGATTCATGTCTCATCATTTTATAGCTAGCACCAGAAACTTATAATTTCGTAAATAGAAATATATTCGTTCCGTTTCATTTTAGTTGTCGTTTTAAATTTTTGCACACATATTAAGAAAACATTTAATTTTACATATTTTTAAAATAAAAACACCATTACCTATACACCTAATTACATTTCAACCAATAGAAAAATAGAATGATATATAAAATTATTAAATTTTGTATTGAAACTATAAAACAACAATTATTTTGAAACGAAAAATTTACCCTACAATGACAAATAATTTGAAACGGAGGTAGTACAAGATATATGGGAAATTGAATAAAATAAATGGAAATTTCGACAAATGTAAAAGAGTTGTATGCAATGAAAGCTCCAAGTAATTTTTTATGGTTGCAGGTAAAAGAGTTAAATACATAGCGTGAATTACTTGGTTAAACGGAGATTCATAATGGTGGCGCTGAGTTATAATTATTTCCGAAATAATAAAATAGTTATTATTTTCCTGGTGGAAGAATTAAAGATTCAGGACTTGTCTACCCGTTCCCATTAAATATTTTTGAATAAGTATAAATGCATAGTAATAATTAATACACATACTTTTTATTTATTCCAACGATAATTTTGTAAATCAAGTATGCAGAGATAAGTGGTTAACACTTAAACAGAAGGTGACTTGCGTCTGCATGTAATTTATTCAACTTAGAAGATAAACTGCATCTGCAATGCATAATTTGGAAATTTGTAGAAATATGATGAGTTTGAGTTGGATCTGTATGCAAGTTTTTGAATGGTTTCATAATATCTGCATTAACATTTGATAATTGTCAATTGGGCATCAATGATTTGTCTTTGTGTTATGTATGTTTCACTAACCATTTGTGTTTCGTCCAACCTTTCTAATTTAAAAGAAATAGTAAAGAGAAGCACATGGAATTCTAAAGAATAGTCTGCGAAAACTTGTTGAGATACAGAATTGCCAAATGTCTGCTTGTCACTCTCATCAACCTTTTCGAAGAAAATTAAACCTTGTCTAATGATATAAAACAATAAAAGATACTTATTGGTAAAATGTCCAAATCAGCATACCCATCGACGTGGTTACTCTTAGGTAGAACTCATTACTAAAGTAACTTATAACTACGGATTGTGCTTATTTTTTATAAACCCATATAAATGATTTATAAAATTTTATAATCCCTTATAAAATTATTTATGAACCTTTATGAATGATTTGTTTTTTGAAATTCATATAACTGATTTAGAAATCTTTATAAGAGATTTATACAATCTTATAAAATCATGTATAAATCTCTTGTATATTCGTGTTTTTGACTGTTGGTTTTTATTTGTTCAATAGATTCCTAATTTCGTCCCATCTTTCTTTTATAGTTTAAGATTAATGAAAACCAAGTTAGAATTTGATCCCACAAAACCAAGTTAGAACAAAGTGGCAAAATACATTGAAAATTCCTAAGATTGAAACCAGTTTATAAATATGATTCACCACAACATAAAATTTCGTTCCAAGAACCTAGTAAGATGCGAGACGGTAACAAAAACAAGAGGGCATTGTCTAGAAGTAGACATTGCCTTAAAGAGATCAAGTGAGCAGGTCTGAGATTATTCATTGAAGAAACAACAACATATCTTGAAATTACAATGATCATCAACCACAATTAGAGCCTTTTGTCTTCAATTCCTCAAGAGATTTCTTGAGAAAATCCTTTTGCAATAAGGAATGTTACGTAGAATCGAATAAGTGAACCCTGTTTCATTCCATAGAATCCTTCATCACTCTTTAATCATAAGTTAGGGTTTAAAAGAACGTCTCAAAACTTGAATAGGTTTTATACCTTGGTGACAGAAAGAACAGCTTGGATGACAAAGTTAGCATAATTGTCTTGAATCAGAACATCAAAATAAGGCACATAGATGAGTTCACGCACTATCTGAAGACGGCTCTCTGGAAAATTTCTTAAGCATCGTTCCACCATATGGCTACTGAATTTCTGCATTGAGAGCTCTACATAATGCCCTTTTAACTGCACGAGGACCATGGAGATCCTTCAGCTGTATAACGAATTCTATTGCATAGTTCCTGCATTGGATCAAGAAAAGAAAGTTGTCTAGAATGAATACTCTCTCAGACTCAGAGGCTTTGATTCTTATTTCATGAGATTGTTAATCAGTAATCACCTATAAGGGTCTTGAGCAAGGAAGAGACTGTTTCTAGGGACTTCAGCTATGAGCTTCTCTCGTCCTTGTCCAGCGGAGTAAGCAATACATTTTTGTAACACCCAGCATCCATGTTGATGTGTAGCCATATCAATGCAGAACCTTGTAGCATCTTCAATGATGAACTATAAAGAGAAAGTTGGTTCACGAGAAATAAGTTTTCATCTAAGGAGCTTAATAGTTGTAATGAAAAGGTCTTGTATGTGTGTTTTGTGACAACCTGTCCCGTGGACCTCACTGTCCCATAGACCTCAGGTTCACAGCGCTGCAGCGCACCGACCCCAACTCCTCCATTATGAGTTCTCATTAACTCCATAATTAGATTGTTGGTGATACTTGAACCCATGTCCTCACCCTTTAACAGCAATCCCACATGACAAGATATCACCAATTGAGCTGCAGATCAATTGGTGACAGCTTGTCCTGTGAGGAGGTTGTTAAAGGGTGAAGTCGGGGGTCCGAACCTCACCAATAACCTACTTGTGCGATGGACTACACATGGGAGGGATTAGGATCGGTGCGCTGCAGCGCTGTGAGCCAGGGTCCACGGGACAGGGTTGTCACATGTTTATTATCTCATTATCTTGTGTACTAAGGCACTGCAAGCAACGTTGAATCACATGATTCCCATTCACATCCCTAACGAGATTTGAGAAATCAAAGTCTTAAAGCTGACTTCACCAGAAAAATCTGCTTTTTGGTTTTGATTGTTTCCAAATCTCTGTACAACTCTAGTACTTAGAACACACAAAAGCAGTTAGACACAACCTTAAACTTAACATCAAGTTGATTATATAAGTAAACATCATTATGTAGTATTCTCTTACCCGTAAGCGTTAAGGGATATTTGGACAACCCTTCCGGTAACAATGAGTATGATCTTCATCTTTGTTCTCCATTGCAGACATCTAATATTTTCAGCATCAAATAGTTCCCAAAAGGATCCATCATCAGCTCAACAACGTGTGGAATCACTTCTTTGAAAACGATCATATAATCTAAAAAAGTTCCATCTTCAAGGATCCTCTGCAAGGATCTGCATCCATGCTGTTCCTTAGCCATCAAGTAGACGTATCCCTCGATACCAGATGTCTTAGGAGGACTCGGAAAATTAGGTTACTGCTACTTCCGTGACGACCAAGCAATTTTCTAACACTAATTTCCGATGAGCGTGTGATGGAACAAAGTGATTGTTGAGCTCAAACATACTCTTATTTGGTGAAGATAACATGAATCTATCAGTAGTGTCTCCACCATCATTATAAGTATGGTGACAGGTCTTGTCTTCTTCTCTGATGTTGAGACGATGGAGGCTTTCACAAAGTTCCAAATCGTTATACTCATCAGCAGCAACAATGCTACTGTTGCAATGCTTCATCGTCTTCATCATCGTCCATTCTAAATGAGGAGAAGGGAAGTGAGACGATTACGAACCGTCCTCTGAAGAACAGAACCCGTTAGAGAAGTAACTCGAGAGCGAGTAGTCAGAAAGACATAACCTACTTAAACTGGAAGATGAGTCTCCGGGGAAGAGAGTGTAGCTCTGATAGTGATTCAATGAGGTTTGTGGAGGACGTGAAGGAGAACGTGAGAGAGAGGAAGCTTCTTCTTGAAATTCACCTCCCTTCCTCATATCTATCTCTCTGCTTCTCTTTATGTTTTTTTCTCTTCTAAGTGATTAAAACCATTTTTAAAATGAATACTCCATCAGTTCTAAAATAATGTTTGCTTTAAAGTTTTCACACATATTAAAAAAACATGTAAACAAACATATTTTTTTTTGTGATTAGCTATTTTCTGTAACTTTTATTCAATCAAAGTTTAATAAACACAATTAATGTCTTTGAAATTTACAGTTTACCATTATTATATGGATTGAAAACGTAAAATATGTATCTTTAGAAATAATTTTTTTATACAAAACATGAATTATATTAAAACAGGGGGAATATATAATAGTAATGACAACAGTTTTTTTTAATAAATATATAATAGTAATGACAACAAGTAAAATAAAGGAATTATATATGCCTCTAAATAAAAGTTTTTATTTTAATTTAAAAAAAAAATACTCACTTAAAAGAAGAATATGGCGATATGCAATGCAAAAGTGAACCTCCAAATCTATGCACAATTTATTCTTATTGAAAAACCAACAAATGAATGAGTTTATACAGCACTAAGCATACACAGATGTATATACAAATGTGATGAGTTTATCCTCCCTATTTTTTGTTGATTAGAAAAGTGGCACTAAGAAGTACTAACATTTTTCTCTAGTACTTATGTTTACTTATGTTCTCGAGGAGATGAGTGTAAGATGATTGTCCCATTTATAGATTCTAAAAGCATCAACATTGGTAGGTTTTTCAATATTATTAATATTTTAAAAGAATTTAATTATGTAATCAAAATTTAGCAGTGAAAAAAGATGACAAGTGACATAAAATCTCTTTCAATTTTTTTTTAGTTTTGTGAGCGTATTTCAACTTTATCTTTTTCCTACTTTTATTTGTTTATTATCATTTTTGGTAAATAACCATCAAACTATAATGTGGATAATACAAAAATAAAATTAGTTGGTAATTTTCTAAGATATAAATAATATTATTCATAGCCACTTACTAGTTACATATATTTTGACCAAAGTTTCTCAAATAATTAACATAGCCACTTACACACAAAATTCAACGCTTCCACAGACAGTTCACAATTTGAACTCGACTCTAGTGGGTTTGAGGACCAATGGACATGACAACACATAATTGGACACTGGTGGCTGCCTTTGGAGCCAAGCACCGAACACATAAGCGTGCAATCATCAGATACCACAATGGTGCACATGAAGCAACCGTCGCAATTACTGGAGTTATGTACATAATTTATTAGAATTATGTGGCGACACATTTAAACACTGTAAATTATCGAAGAGACCTGCGAGCCATTCGCTGAGGGTGGCTTCGAAGAGAACGTTGTCTTCGTTGGAGGCTACTTCGCTGAGAGTGAGGAGGCATCTGGGAATGAGGAGTGAGAGCAAATAGATCCTGTAAACAATTAGGTTTAGCTGATTAAGTTTAATAGCAATAAGAATCGCAATACCTTTTCATGGATCACAAACCCTGGGATAAGTTTAATAGCTGATTAAATTTGGTCATGCGCCGGCACCGACGCCTCAGATAAAAGCCGGCATCAGTGCACTTAATCTGGTTATGGCTAGTTACATAATCACTTATTTGACCATTAGCGATGATAAGTATTATTGGCATTTAACTCTTGACGAAATATCTATAATGGTTAACTTTGTCGTGTTAATTGATTTTGGTTATGACGCAATATTTTGATTAACTTTCTACAACACACTTCCTCCTCGTTTTTAGTAGGAGGTTGTTAATCAAAATTTTCTCAAGCAAAAAGAGTTTTAAAAAAAAAAAAAATGTTACCAATATAATTTGGTTTTGAACTTCTATGATATGTGGCTGCTCTATATGCACATTATTACTTTTTTTCTTCTGAACAACTTGTGTACATTATTTCTTTAATCACGATCGTACATGTTTAAGGTTGCCACTAAATCATATTGCAAACAGATATGCAAATTGTATAAATAAATACAATAATGAAGAGTACAAGTTTCAAACACTAATCTAGACTCATCAATACATCATATAACAAATTCCAAGAAGTATACCACCACTCGTCACATGTCTCATGTATCTCGATTAAGATAAGGAAAACAACATTAAATTGTTGTTGAAGGTTATAAAGTAGAGCCTCTCCTCGATTTTAATTGAGATTTTAAATCTATTTGAATGACGTTTACAAATACTCAGATGTCAATGAACGAATTTTCTAAGTAAATTCTGAGGTTTTCGGCACAATTCATGCCATGTTATTGTAACTTTTTGGTCACTAGAAAATCAAAATTCGTATATGCTTTCGAATATTGACCAAAATATACGCAAATTAACAATTGAAACCAGTTTTTGTATTGTATAATATTTATAAATGTGCACACGGCAAACGACACACGTGCTAAGAAAAGGACATTTCCTACAAGAAAGACCCAAAAGCCCATTACAAGGCCCAACAAAAGTTTAAAACGAGTTAATTTCTAAATTCTTCTTCTTACGTTTTAACAAAGCGACGACCGCTTCACCGTACATACAGTTCCCGGTGAAAGCCTCCGTCGCCAACTCATCATCTCCGGCGTCAGAATATTCGTTGCTCGGCCTTACGATCACAAGCGTCGCAGACTCTAAATAGATACCGCTTTTGAGCTTAAGCGACGGCGCGTGCCTCATACTCATCCTCACGTTAGGAACCACACTCCTTCCGTGTTTCATCACACGCTCATCCGCTTCTTCCCCACGCGCCTCTCTCAGTCCCTCCGGTCCCATCACCACCGTGCCTTCTCCTCCTACGTCATACACCACCAAACTCTCCATCTCCTTGTGCTCCTTCACGACTTCGCTCATCAAGAAATGACGAGACGACGCGGCCATCAAGGCGCCTATCGTCCACACCACGCGCGTTTTCAGACCAGTCACGAACTCGGCATCTGACTCACCGTCCGGAGAAGAAGGTGACGACACGGTGGAGGCGGAGCGAAAGGCCACGACGACACATGTTTTGAGAGTTTTACCAAACTCTGCTTTCCACTTAACGGCGGCGCCTTTCTCAAGGCTTACATCGCCGCCGGGAAGCTCGACTTCAAGATTCTTGATCCGGTCAAACCGGGATAGAATCTTGGCAGGGATATTCGGTGAGAGATTCGTTAACCGGATCGGTTTAGGCGGTTTGGAGAATAAAGAGAAGAAACCTTGGAAGGACTTGACTAGTGATTGGAACATGTTGTTGACGGGAGAATCGGGTCGTGACTCAGTGGTAACATCCTGGTCGAGTCGGAGGAAGAGTGACTCAGACTGAGGTACAAGCGAGTTGAACCGCTTGGAGATGGTACTGCAACGATGTAAGGTCTTGACGTCACCGACCTTGTTCAAGATCTCTAGAACGATAGGATCAGGAAGTCCATCAAACACGTCCATGTTTTGTTTTAAAACCTTCGGAACAAGAAAGAGAGTTCTTGTTTTGGTCTCTCTCTCTCTCTCTCTCTCTCTCTCTCTCTCTCTCTCTCTCTCTCTCTCTCTCTCTCTCTCTCTCTCTCTCTCTCTCTCTCTCTCTCTCTCTCTCTCTCTATTTCTGTGTGTCTCTATAATTATGATTTGGAGTTAGAAGAGTGTAAACACAGAGTTTATATAAGGTACAAAGAAGGACGAGAGCCAAAAACTAAGGAAATATCGTTTTTAATGCTATTTTAATGCTTGCCGTCTTTTAATGCTAATTTTATTTTTGGTAGGGGTTTGAATTTTTCAAAAGGATTCTATCGGACGGCTTATAAGCGTTTAACAATGCTCCACGCTTTGTTGAACATTTGTTTACCATTATCTTGATTCGGACTGGAAAAGTCGAAGAAGAATCATATTCCCTCCATTACTAAACAAGTGTCACTTTGACACTTAATACTAAAATTAAAAAATAGAAAAATATACTAATGTATCCTTATTTAATATTTAATTATTTGAATAAAAATAATTTTAAAAAACATCTATTGATTATTTAAAAAGGTAAGAAAGAGATTATACGTAAAAAATTGTATTGAAAATATAAAGTGATACTTATTTTGAAACAAAAAGAAAAAACTAAAATGACACTTATTTAGAAACAGAAAGAATATAATAGTAATAATAGAACCTTCTTAAATGGATTCATATCTTCTCATGTCAATTTGTACTAACTAAAATTACTAGTTTGTGCAATAATTGATAAAAATAGTTGTTTATTTGAAAGCCCAACGAAAAGTGATGCTGTTTCTAACGGGTAATGGGCAATTCGTATTTTAACATTGGACCACCGGATCTTAGTTCATTGTTTTATATGTCGTCATCATTTATATACATAATTCATTCTTTTCTTAAATTGAATATTGAGTTTTAGTTCTTAAAAGTTAAGTAAATCATAAACATATATTAGTTCTGAGTCTTCTGACGTAGCCGTGATATGGCCAAAACACCAAAGCCGGATCAAAAATTATATTTTGAGACATCATTTTTGTTCGATTGTATGTTTTTAATAATAATAATATGTAATTTTATAATTTGATCTAATTGTCGTGTATTTTATAATATTTTTTCGCATGAATAAGAAAACAAAATTAACACAATGAAGCTGGATGAATTGATCATTATCTCTCTCTCTCTCTCTCCTATCTCTTATAGTCTCATATTCTTCATCTGCAATGGGGGGGGGGGTCAAAGGGATGTCTTCCTTGTTGTATCGTCTCTTTCATCTTCAAGAGGATCGGTTAAGTTGAATTCCCACGACGATGATAGAAAATTTGAAGACATGTTCTTCAAAGATGAACAACTATTCTCTTCACGTTTTTCCTCATGTGTCAATATTTTTCTTAGGATTGGATTGTATAAACAAAGGTGCCTAAGGATTTAATCTATGATATCTACTAAGACTAAGAACATCAGTAAAGTCCCTGGATGTCACATATTTGGCTTTATACACCAAATTTCCATGCCCAATTATCAGTTTATCCAAACACAGAACACAAAGGACAAACATGACCTTAAGTCCTTAACATCAATGAGAAAACAATAAAAAATTGTATCACGCACATATCTGGTCATGCTTCATATATGAGGCTAGCCTTCTTAAATTAGTGCATTATAATTTTTTTCGTAGTTAGTTATTACAAACTTTTTAGTCGTTTCAGTTTCCTGTTAATCGTATACTAACATTTATGAAGTAATTCCTAATGACTTCTAAACATATACTCTTTCCATATACAAAATTGATATTTTACTTGGTTTTCTTATATACAAAAGATTGATGTTCTAACTTTAATAATTTATTTTATTTTAAAATTAAAATATAAATATAAATTTGAAATATGAATGGTATAACTTTGTTGGGACAACTAAAACTAGCTAATAGTATATGCAAAGTTTTATTAACATGTAAGCAAATTTTAGAATATTATTTTTCAAAATTCGGAGGGAGTACTTCGTACGCTGATGTAAGATTTGAACTTTTTAGCATTTCAAGGGTCACATTCTGTATTCTATAATATAAACACATACTCTCTCTGTTTCTAAATAAATGTCACTTAGACACATTTCACACATATTAAGAAAATGAATAAATAAACTATTATGCTCTTATTTAATGTATATTTATTTAAATAAAAATAATTTTTTTAAAACATTTATTGGCTAGTTAAAAGGATAAGAATGAGATTATATGAAAAAATTGCATTGGAAATATAAAGTGATACTTTTTTTGAAACAAGAAAAAAATGGTAGAATGACACTTATTTAGAAATAAAAGAGTATTAATAATATCAATAAGGACATGTCTGGGATTTTAATGAAGACAATTATCAGCCTAAAAATTTTGCAATGTTCTTGAGTCACACGGTAAATATACATTCTAAAATATGAATTAATAAGAGTATATTTGGTGTTATTTAGTTTTGAATTAAAAATTCTTGACCACTGATGGACGATTGATCATTATCAATCTCCAAAATATATAGAATTATATCACTACAATTTTCAAATGACTAATCAGACGGTGGTGGTCTAATGATGACGTATATTATAATAAGAAATTCAGTATGTTTAGAGTATATTAATAAAAGATTCTCTCAAAACAATTATTCCAAGCGGAATATTAAATTCAGAAGAGTTCGTTGAAATTTCAAGTTTTCAAATTAGTTGAACTATAGGCAATGGAATATGCTTTACTAGAAAATGGCTTCATTCTGTCGAGACTATTTAAATTTTTGATTCCCTTTGCATTTGTTGTTGTTATGATAGTTATAAATTGTTTTAGCAAATAATAAAAACCCAAACATTTTTAAATACAGCATCAGTAATTTATAGAAAGTGGATATGAACTATACTTTCGGGTACAATTCACACTTGACAACGACCAAACTATTGATTGCCAAGATTGTTTGGACGGTGGATGTAGAAATTTTACAATACTAAAAATTTTATATGCTCAAATTTTAGCTATACCACGTCACTTAATTAAATTAATCAATCAAAAAGCTTTAATTGGCCACATCACTAAAAGGGTCAATACATCTACATAATTGTTTTTCTTATTTCTCGGTTACAATATTTGTTTCTCTTTTTTTTTTTCTTTCATCTGATTGAATATTGATTAAAGAGAGAAACACAAGTTGGAATACATAAGCTGGAAGATATCTGATGGAGCGGAAGTAACTTAAGTAACCGATATTGCAAAAGGAACGTTGAATTCTGAGAATGTCCGTTAACTTTAGCCTTCTTAAAATCTGTTGAATTCTCAAAAAATACTCAGAAGCTAAGGAAGAAGAGTTGTTTAACACAAAGCTCTAAGTATTTTATAAATCAAATCAAAGTTATCCCTCACAAAGCCGAGAGGACAACATATATATAGTAAAACAAAAAGATCCTAGTCGGCTAAGTATTAGCCTAATCCTTTCGTAAAAAGGAAAATAAAACTATTAGAGAAAAGGAAACTATAAAACCAAAACCAAGTAGAATAATGATGTACGCTACATCAGGTCCCCTCCCGTACGAGCGATTCGTCCACGAATCCGGACAGGAGTTCATCGTCTGGTTCAAACTTGAAAAGATGTTTGACATTAAAAACATCCGCCGTATGAACATGCGGAGGTAACGCAAGGCGATAGGCGTTATCATTAATTTTCTCAATGACTTCAACTGGTCCCATTTTACGGGCTTTCAACTTGTTGTATTGTCCCACCGGAAAACGTTCCTTGGTTAGAACAGCCCATACAAAATCTCCTACTTGAAAATGCACCTCACGTCGCCGTTTATCTGCTTGTCGTTTGTACTTGATAGCTGTACCCTGAAGATTGTCTTGAGCTCGAGCATGAACAGTGGTTATTTCGTCGATAAGCTCCACAGCTCGTCCATGGAACTCGCCAGGTCGCGAAAGAGTTGACAAGGCAAGAGGCCCGCGAGGAACAACGCCGTAGACTACCTGGAATGGACTGAACCCGAGGCTCCTATTATTGGCGTGATTATGAGCGAACTCCGCTTGGCACAAAACAGAATCCCACGACCGAAGATTGTCACCCACCAAGCATCGTAACATATTCCCCAACGACCAATTAGTAACTTCTGTCTGACCATCGGACTGGGGATGGTATGCCGAGCTCATATTCAAACTAGTCTTAAAAAGTTTTCACAATGACCTCAAAAAATGACTAATAAAACGTAAATCCCGATCAGAAACTATTGATAACGGTAGCCCATGAAGACGATAAATCTCTCGAAAGAATAACTGAGCTACTTAAACGGCATCAGTAGTCTTTTTACACGGAATGAAATGCGCCATTTTAGAAAAACGATCAACTACAACGAATATTGAATCGTTGCCTCGTTGGGTTCGTGGGAGACCAAGGACAAAGTCCATACTTATATCACTCCACGGCTGAGTCGGAATCGGTAGCGATAAATACAGACCTGCATTGGACGCATGCCCTTTGCTGCGTTGACAGGTTGTACACCGTGCCACAAATCTTTCAACATCCCGGCGTAATGTAGGCCAAAAGTATGAATCTGTCGCAAGTTTCAACGTTCTATCACGTCCAATATGCCCTTCACCATGCAATTCTTTTATAATCTGGAGGGGAAGACTACCCTCCGGGACACAAAGTCTATTATCCTTGAATACAAAACCATCAACGATAGTATAATCAGAACGCAAGCCGTGCGAAAGATCCATCCAAATTGACGCAAAGAAAGGGTTCGTGCTATATAAGTTAGCAAAACTTTCGAAACCAGGGACGGAGACGGATAACGTAGACACCAAAGCATGACGACGACTCAAGGCATCCGCCACCTTATTGAGCTTACCCGATTGATGTTTAATTACAAATGTAAATTGCTGTAAGTACGCAGTCCATGAAGCATGTCGTGAAGAAATCTTGTCTTGTGTTCCCAAATATTTCAAAGCAACATGATCAGTAAACAAGACGAATTCCTTATGCGCGAGGTAATGACGCCAATGCTTAATGGCTTGGACGATTGCATAGAATTCAATGTCGTAAGTACTGTACCTAGCACGAGCACCAGCTAACTTTTCGCTATAATAAGCGACAGGCCGACCGTTTTGACTTAACAATTCACCCACGCCGAGCTTAGATGCATCGCAATGCAACTCGAAAGCGCACTCAAAGTTAGGAAGAACTAAAATAGGAGCTGTGGTTAACTTTTCCTTAATGAGGGAGAAGGCTGCCGCTGCTTCCGGCGTCCACAAAAACGTTGTATTCTTCATGCAGTCCGTGATTGGCGACATGATAGAGCTGAAGTTATGCACAAAGCGTCGATAGAAAGAGGCTAGGCTGTGAAAGCTTTTAACCTCGGATATTGTCGTCGGCGTTGGCCAAGAAGAGACGGCTTCGACCTTTTGCGGATCAACCCGGATTCCTTGAGCAGAGACTACATAACCGAGAAACAATACTTCAGGAGCTCCAAACTCGCATTTTTGTCTTGCCACGAAGAGCTTCTCTTTGCGTAGTGCGATTAATACATCACGTAGATGGCCAAGATGTTCTTCCAACGTCGTGCTAAAAACAAGGATGTCGTCAAAATATACGACGACAAATCGTCCAATAAAAGGCCGGAGGGCTTGGTTCATAACACGCATAAAAGTACTAGGCGCATTGGACAACCCAAATGGCATCACTAACCACTCAAAAAGTCCTTCACGGGTCTTGAATGCGGTTTTCCATTCATCTCTTGGACGAATCCGAATCTGATGGTACCCGCTTTTAAGATCTAGTTTTGTGAAGATAGAAGCTTTACCTATCTGATCTAGAAGATCGTCGAGGCGTGGTATAGGAAATCGGTAACGGGTAGTGATTTTGTTGATGGCTCGCGAGTCAACACACATACGCCATGATCGGTCTTTTTTTGGAATAAGGAGCGCCGGGACCGCGCAAGGGCTCAGGCTCTCACGTACATACCCTTTGCTCAAGAGTTCTTCCACTTGGCGTCGTAGCTCTTCGTGTTCTTCCGGACTCATTCTATAATGGGCGCGGTTAGGGAGGACTGCATTGGGCACAAGATCAATGTGATGTTGAATGTCACGAAGTGGAGGCAATCCTGCAGGAAGCTCGTCGGGAAATAAGTCCTCGAACTCGCGGAGTAAAGGATCAAACTCTGGTGGACACGGTAGTTGTTGTGTTGGAGGTGGAGTGACGACAACCATTGCGAAAATAGGACTGCGGGCTCGTAATTCTTCTTCGAATTGCTTTTTAGAGATAATTAATAAGTTCTGTTTAGGAAGTGCCTGGGTATCACGAGAGATGGCTTGGTCGATATCAGGCGAAGGTAAGAGAGTGATCTTGCGACCCTGAAACATGAAGGAGTTGGTGTTTGTTTTGCCGTTATGAATTACCTCTCTTTCGTATTGCCACAGACGCCCTAATATGATATGTGAGACATCCATAGGAGCGATATCGCAATACAAGGTGTCTTTGTAGAAAGAACCAATAGAGAGAGATAATAGGGTTCGTTGAGACACAAAAACTTCTGCACCGTTTTGCATCCAAAGTAATCGGTAAGGGTGAGGGTGAGCCTCTAGCGTGAGAGAGAGTTTGCGTACGGCTTCCTCGGACACGGCGTTTGCGGAACATCCAGAGTCAACCACGAAGCGACAAATTTTACCTTTCACCGTGCAAGTAGAAGTGAAAAGCGACGTACGTTGCCAAGCTTCACTGGTTTTCCGAGCTAAACAATTTCGACGAAGCATGAGAAGAGTACCCGTATCTCCAGGAACGTGTTCTTCGTCTATGTCGTCAAGGTGATTGTCTTCATCGTCATAAATTGGTTCTCCTATTAAATATTTTCATTGGCGAATAATCCACGACGTCCACCCGTGGGACATGCTGTTTGTATGTGACCACGTTCCCCGCAGGTAAAACAATGAAGTGCATTAGGACGCGAAGGACGTGGTTCGAGTGTAGTAGCAACGGGTTCTGTTGATCGTAGGTTACCCCGAGAACCTAAAGTTGTATCGCGATCTGAAGTGGATTTCGCATCGTCGAGAGTGGGTGCGATGGTGCGTGGTCGTGAACTATTTGTCCACTGGTTAGTGCTGAAGCGTGTCTGTTGCTCGACCAACAATGCGCGTTGGCGTGCTTCGGCGACAGAACCCGGATCAAATTGATGGAGCATGTTTTGAAGTTGTGGCTTTAAACCTGCGATAAAGCGAGCGACGAGCTGATCTTCGGAATCGTGAACATCAACGCGTGTGATCATCTGATAGAATTCATTAGCGTAGTCTTCAACCGAACGATTCCCTTGACGAAGATTATGAAATTTCTGGAACAACAGGCGCTCAAAATTATAAGGAATGAATGTCTTTCGCATATGCTTCTTAAGCTTATCCCATGACGTAATTTTTCTTTGCCTCGTCGGATACGAGATAGTTTTAACTGATTCCACCAAGAAGCCGCATGTCCCCGAAAACGTGTCGTTATCAAAGAAACTTGTTTGTTTTCTGGAACGTCTTTGAATTCGATGAATTCATCGACGGTGACAAACCAATCCAATAGTTCCTCTGGTTGGGATCCGCCATGAAACTCGAGAATATCGAGTTTAATCCCTGATGCCCAGCGTGTATCATCAATATCCCCAGAAACTAAATCCCAGAAACAAGGAAACTAAATCCCAGAAACATGAAGCTAAAACCCATACACAGGTACACAAAGACAAAACATGAGTCAACCTAAACCCAAGAATTAAACGAAGTTCATGATTTTAGAGGTAAATAAGAAAAGTCCAAACACCCAAAAACTACCGGAGACTTACAAAGGGACAACCAGCCGAATCAAGGACGAACATCCAACAAGGCGAGAAACAATTAGCAGTCTTGACAACCACTTCGAAGAACAAAAAGGATCTGACTACCACACCATCCAGCAGAACAACCAGAAGCCAATATAATGCTTCAAGATCAAACCTTTTCACCGAAGAGAAGCAAAGACAACCTAGAAACCTCGAGATGACTAACCGTTGCTGAATACGGGTGAAAGAACCAACCAAAACCAAACCAGTTGGAGAGCCACAACAGTTAAGGTGCTCCAGGTAAATTAAAAACCATAGCAACTGAAAACCATCTTGGAAACTGCAGTGTATCATAGTTGACACTCAAGGTGCTCCAGGTAAACACTAAAGCCTTTCCATTGCGTCTTCTTTGTTGTTGTTGTTATTTTCCCTTTCTTTCTGTGGCATCTTACTAGATGTTTCCAAATGAAATTCAGTAGGTCATAAAAAATTTAATAATAGTGTAGAGTTTTATTTCTGATAGAAGTCACTATGCTTAATTCAAGTGTTCTCTTACTGATTTTTTTTGTCCACTGCCCATATGTTTAGACCAAGTTTATGTCGGACAAGAAATTTTTCCGAGGATCACAAAAAGAAAAACGTTGGAGATTTGTGTTCTCTAGGTTTATGTCTGTGAGCATGTAACCTATGAGCCCTGCAAGAGAGAAGTTAAGGCACTACCTTATGGTGAGGTGAATTAATCAATCTTGTATTTATCAATCTTAAATTTCTCATGCTTCTAAGGAATATCACTGAGATGCGACATTTGAATTATAGTTTCTTTGTTCCTTGGAATGGAAAGCATGGGACTTCCATATCCAGAATCTAGGAGGATCCAACTAGATCTCAGCCTCGAGCTCCAGCGAAGAAGAATATGGGAGGCGGCGGTGGGAACAAAAACGTTCTGAGACGTTGCGTGAAGGTGGCTTAGGGTCATCGGCATTTTTACGTTTCTAACGGTGGTGAAAGCTCCAGAAGATTGTGTTTTGGTGTTTTGTTGATACAATGAAAAGTAGCTCTTTATTCTAGAGCTTTTAACTTATCTCATAGATCGATCATACATTCTCAGTTAAGTGAATGTCTTTTCCAATTAGTATGAAGGAGGAGGCTGAAATCTTTAGATAGTACATCAAAATTGAGTCATGTCATTTAAAGTTATTTTTGTAGTTTCTCCCTCTTAACAATAATTTTTGCTTTTGGTTCGGCAAATAACATTTGGATTATGCAGAATATTATAAAGGACTGTTCACAATGCGAGAAAAGTGTTGAGATCATCTCAGTTTAAAATACTTGCCTTCCTTAGCATACTCAGGTAACAATACAACCAGCTACCCTCAACATAATTTGCATTTTAGATCCATCAGTCACTGGCACAGTGGCACATAACATCATAGGATGACTTTCATAATGGATGTGTTATTGCTTTTGGTTTTGGTTTTGTGTGTAGATGTAAACAAAGGTGTGAAACAGAGGATGATTGTCTCCCTTTTCAATAGAGGAAGATGAACCGTAGCAAACTGCAAGATATTGAGAAAGATGATGCCAATAGGGAGTGAAGACAGCTGATAATCTTTGGAAGGTTCCATCTTTGTGTTAATCTAAATCCAAATATTTCTAATATAGATGAGTAATCACAGAGATATCCAAGTCAACAACAACTCTGACAGTAGGTTTATTCTACAAGGATTCATTGTATGAGATAGTGGGTAAAAGAAAACACACCTCCACTTTTCTTTCAATTTATAGTATTTTGTTTCTCTCATGGTTTAGGGGTATATAAACAGTACAGTCGAAAATCATAAAGGCTAACTATTATCGTATAGAAAATATGCTTACACTTTCATCATACTACTGAGGTAAAATATAGTTTTAATTGTTTGTCCATTTTCATCTTGTCATTAACTTTATGAATAACTTTTCCCTCCCACTTATTTATTTGATTGGCTTCCACTGACTATTATTATGTAAACATGTATTTTTCCCCCATATTTGGGTTGAAGTTAAGGGAAACAACAAGGTCATGGCTTCCGAGGGCTACACCTTTGCACCATTTGGAGATTATAATGCTTCTGCTACTACTGTTGAATATACAAGGCAACACAAAGCTTTTTGTGCAAAACAGAGTAATTCACCCAGTTTTTGGTTCATCTCAATCGGCCAATCATGTTTCTTGTGTGAATAGGTCTGCCCTGAAGGTGGTCAAAGAAGCTTGATGAGAATGTATTTGCGACAAAAGGCGGCTGTTACTTGAACCTGAAGTTAAATTCGATGATTATTCCTTCCTTCATTCAGGGCTCATGCTACGGAGTAGAAGTTGCTCTAAAGATAAATTAGTGTTGGGTATATAAAGGTGAAAAATGATATGGATGCATACACAACATAGAAAATGGTTGTTGAAATGTTTACTAATATGTGTTTATGTTGATTCTAAGTATGGAACATGAAAGAAAGATCTTCAAACACGACATAAGAAGTTAAGAGTTGAATGTGGCGTCTACTGTATCAGAATAAAGTTAAAGAAATACTTGCAAGGAAAAAACTAAAAAAGTTTATACGGGTTGTACGTCTACGAGAATTCAGTTTGGTCTGTGAAGTTTTCATTACTAAAATGGTATAACCATTTTAGGGCACTTAGTAAAATACAAATAGAGATAAATAATTTTTATAACTTCAAATTTACTTATAACTTAGGATTTCTTACACTTGAATTATCAATTACATTATGTATATAGCAAGATAAACTTTCATTTAGATATTAAAAAGTGAACAATACAATTTACATTAGATATATGAATAAGATTAGATATATGAATAAAAATGATTTTATATGATTCCAAGTTAGTAATCAAAACATCATTGTAAGTGGCATCAATTCATATAGATTCTAAAAACATAATAATTTTCTGATACAGTAAGTTATAACTCAACGGTAAATAAAAATTGCAAGTTAAGTGATATTAAGCCAAAAAAATATAAATCAATTGTGACTAATAGTTGTTTTCATGATAACTCAAATATGTAAGATCAAATTTTTTGAATTTTCGACCAAAAAAACTATTAGATCATAACTAAAATTTAACTAATTTTTTATTCATTTGTTAACCTTTCCATATGAAAATTTAGATGGTAAAATGATAAATTGTGAGTTTTACTCAATGAGAAATACCCTAAGATAACTCTAAAAAAGTTTTTGTCACAAAAATAACCCCCAAGAACAAAAATGACAAATCTATCATTTTTTTATTTTCAAAAATTAATTTTTATTTTATTTTTTTCAATTTTAAACCTCACCCCCAAAACCCCACCCCATAACTCTAAACCCTAAGTTTAGATTAGTTAACCCAAGGGGTATAAATGTATATTAGTCATTTTGTTAACCCTTGGGTTAACTAATCTAGACTTAGGGTTTAGAGTTATGGGGTGGGGTTTTGGGGGTGAGGTTTAAAATTGAAAAAAAAAAATTAATTTTTTGAAAAAAGCTAGATTTGTCATTTTTGTTCTTGAGGGTTATTTTTGTGACAAAAACTTCAAAAAGGGTTATTTGGGAGATTTGCCCTTTCTAAATCTATATATGATATATATATATATATATATTTAAAATAATATATGTAATATATGCGCACATTATATATCAAATACATTGATATTTTTCTAACACCGGGCGTAGCCCGAGTAAAATCTCTAGTTTAGCTGTAAAAGTTTAATTGTGAGTTGATTGTAGCTATAACTTTATTAATGTAGTTTTCTTTTGCAAAGGTTTTTATTGTAATTAAATTTGTTATAACTGTAAATTATATGCTGTAGATATTTTAAAAATATGAGGTATATATAAATAATTTATATTAATATTTTTTATAAATGATCAGAGCTTACTGTTATTTAAACTGTGATATGCAATAATACTTATGTTATTTAAAATATTTCAAGAAATTAAAAAACCCAAAATTAATTATAGATGGTTTTATTATATTTATCTAATTTATTTTGATTATATACGATTTTTTTTTTCATTTTACAGATTCTATAACTACAATCTTAAGAAAAGATGTAGCTTTTTTTGCCTATAATAAAAAGAATTTTTTTTATTCTTTTTGTTTTAGCTTTGTAAATAAAGCTAAAACATGATTATAATATTCATAAAAACTTGATGTATGCATTAACTTTTAAAAATAAAGCTACAAATGATTGATAAAATTTAATGATTTAAAGATAAAACTAAAGAATGAACATAAAGTCCAACCAGTTACCCCCTAGGATATTTTAACTAGGGGTGTTCAGATATCCAGTCGGATTAGATTCAGATCTATTTGAATTTCAGATTTTTGGATCTAGAGATTTAAGCCCATTCAGGTACTAATAAATTTTGGTTCGGGTTCGGTTCATATACTTACAAATTCAGTTTGGGTTTGAGGAATCCATTTAAACTATGTTAAAAATTAAAATCCAAACATATTTTAAAAGCTGAAAAATTTGCCAAATATGACTCAAAACTTGATTTTAAATGCAAAAATATACTCAAATATCAATAAAATGCAAAATAACCCAAAAGTTTTTTGAAACTACAACCAGCACTTTATATAACTAGAATTTATTTTCACGAATATAACCCTAGTAATTCTTCTGAGTTTGTGTAAGTCGTCTAGAAATCTCATGTAGTTTATCTTAAAAATAATTTATAAATTTATTAAAAAAATTCTTGGAGGAAAAATTGAAATCAAGTAATTATAAACCTTTGTAAATGATATAAATTAAGATATAATAAAATTGAATTATTTTCAATATAGATGAGTAAAATGTAGTGAGTCATGGTATTTTTTGGTTTAGGGTTTGGTAACGTAAATTGTAGTATTGTTTGTATTTTTAGGATTAATTTTTTGAAGCTTAACTTTTTTTTTTGAAAATTTAAATTTTGACTTATATGTGTTTAGTTTTGTTTATATTAAACAATTCTAAAGTTGATTTAAGTTTTATGAAGTGTTTGTTTCTAATTAGTTAATTATTTTGAGTTTAGGGTTTAGGTGAGTCAAGTCTTCCAACAAATAATGCACTACAAGACTTTCGCGGAAGTTTTATACGCGAAAAGTAAAGTTAGGGTCTAGTAAACATTCAAGTGATTCTTCCAGGAAGTATTCTATTAGAAGACTTTGGAGTTTTCTGAATCGAAAATATTTAATTTTATTAGAACTTTTATCTTCTTATATAAAAAATTACACATTATCTCTCTTCTTCTCAAATGGCTGCAACAAAAATGTAATTTCTCATTTCGTAAACTCTAACTCTCTATAATCGCTTTGAACTTAAAACACCAAACTTTATATCAATTTCTCATTTTTATCTCATGTCTTTCACTGATTTATTTTATTTTTGCAGGTTTATCATTACATGGTTCACATCTTCCACTTCTTTAAAGGTAGATCTATAAATCATATTGTAACAAACTCTCCGTGGGACCCAGCTGGTGCTGCAGCGCATCAACCCTAGTCCCTCCCCTGTGATACAACCTGCCCCAATTCACCCATAGGGCCCAGCTCACAGGTGGGTTATTGATGCACTTGGCGTTACTCGAACCCAAGAGCTCACCCTTTAACAGCTCTCCCAATTATTTATGGGAGAGTTATTAAAGGGTGAGGTCCTGGTTTCGAGTAATGCCAAACGCATCAATAACCCACCCGTGAGCCGAGGCCTATGGGTGAACTCAGGCAGGTTGTATCACAAGGGAGAGGTTAGGGTCGGTGCACTGCAGGGCCGGCTGATCCCCCGGTTCGACGGGGTAGGCCGTTACACATGTTTTTTTTTTCATTTTGTAACCTCTTGTTTTTTAAAGCTCTTAACTTTTAAAAACTTTTTTTGTTGTTTTAAGTTCTTACCTTATTTTTGAAAATTTTCAATGTTTTGAAGCCAATTGAATGATCTTGGATATGCGGGTTTTTTTCAGATTTTAGACAAGCTTGGAAAAATTTCAGGGAAGTCTTCTCGAAAGTCTTCTAACATTTAATGCACTGGAAGACCATAAAGTCTTCTAGAAGAATTTTTGGAAGTCTTATGGCAATTTTTTCTCTCATATCTGCTCTTTCATGACAGATCTGAGCATTTTGGTAAATCTTCATGGCGGATTTTTGGTAAGTCTCTGGTTGATTAAAGCTCATACTTTTTTCCCAAATTAAAACTTTCCAACCACTCTCTATCTCTTTGAACTTAAAAACACCAAATTTTATATCAATTTCTCATTTTTATCTTATGTCTTTCTCACTGATTTATTTTTTTTGCAGGTTTTGCATTACATGGTTCTCATCTTCCACTTCTTTAAAGGTAAATCTATAAATTATATTTTGGTTCATTTGGTAACCTCTTATTTCTTAAAACTCTTAACTTTTGAAAACTTTTTTTGTTGTTTTAAGTTCTTACTTATGTTTTATTTTTTCAATGTTTTGAAGCCAATTGAATGCTTTTAGATATGCATGTTTTCAGATCTCAGACGGACTTGGAAAACTTCTAGGGAAGTATTCTAACATTTAATTCACTAGAATATTTTCTGGAAGTCTTTGGCAAAGTTTTCTCCATATCTCCTCTTTCATAATAGATCTGAGCATTTTGTAAGTTTCCATGGCTGAGTTTTGGTAAGTCTCTGGTTGCTTAAAACTCTTAAATTTTTCCCAAACTAAAACTCTTCAATCTCTCTTAAGTCTCTTAGAAGTTGAAGACACCAAAATTTATATCAATTTAGTATTTTTTGTCTCATGTCATTCTCACTAAATCATCTTGTTTTGTAGGTTTTTATTACATGGTTCTCACCTTCTACTACGTTAAAGGTGGATCTATTTTTCTGGATATGTATTTTTGTGTGTGTGTTTTAAAGGTAGACATATCTCATCTTCACTCATTTTCTCTGTTTTGAAGTTATTTGAACATTTTTGGATTTACATGTTTTTCAGATCCGACATAGACTTTGGAAGACTTCTGAGAAGTGTTTTGGGAAGTTTTCTAATATATAATGTGCTAAGTTTTCTAACAGAGTCTTCTCTCATAAAGTGGAGTTCAAGCTTGTTTTTGTGGAGGATGATCTATAATAATTTTTTTATGGTCGTTTGTGATTTGTAAGTGTACTATTTTAATTGTGATTTTTTTTTCTAAATTTAAAGAGATATTAATAAAAAAAATTGGTAAATATATTCACGCATATAAATTATCTTTCCAAAATTATTTGACATTATTGAAGTTATTGATATAAATTCAATAGCAAAACTCAATAACACAAAATTATTTAAATTTACTACAACTAAGAGAAAATACCTCTAAAAAAAACTTAGCCAAATTCACAAAATATCAAATATTACATAAGTTTAAACATATAAAAATTTCTCTGGGAGACTTCTGGAAGACTTAAACTTAAAGCGAAAAATTGAAATATAAGCGGGAAATTAAAATTTAAGCAAAAAACTCAGATTTTAAGTGAAAATTGAAATTTTAAATTTTATGAAAGTTAAAAAATATATCTTATGATCTAAGAATACACATTAAACCATATTACTTGATATTTTTGAAGTTAATTAATACTTTTGAAAGTTAATCAACGTAGAAGACTTCCATGAATTTTGGTAAACTCATAATTATAACCAGTTAGGTTATGAATTTCATTAAGGAACCCAAATATCAACTAATATACATGAATTCACAAAAAATGTTAAAAACTCTTTATAGTTTTAGAGAAAATGAAAGTTTATTAAACTTTAACGTAGAAGTCTTCCGGTAGACTTCTAGGAAGTCGTCAATTAGGTAATTTTGCAATTGAAAATTTACAACGAACACTTCCAAAGAAATCTATTTTAACCTTTGTAAATATTGGCTTACTTTTATTTTTTAAAAAATCTCGAAAATACCAGAGAAGAACTCCCGGTAAGTCGTCTAGGATAAACATGTTAGTTTTGCATTTGACCAAATTGTGTCAGAATTTGACTTTTTCAAGATGACTTACTAGTAAAAATTTACAAGTAAATCGTCTAGCGGAAAAATAAAACTTAAATATTTAAGTCGTCTCAGGTTACTTTGCAATTAGAAATAAAACTTAAATATTTAATTTTTACTAGACGACCTACAAATATGTCACGACTTACATGAAATTCTTCTGTGATATCCAAAGTTTGACCAGAATCTCAAAAAAATTTTCTCGAAGACTTTTGTGTAAGTTATCTGCCGGAAGACTTTTATGAAAATTGTCTAATTAAAATTAAATATTTAAACTTTGTTTTTCAATTGCAATAGTAACTTGATATGACTTTCACATACATTAAGAAGACTTCCACGAAAAGTTCAAAAGACTTACATGGAAGTCTTATGGCGGAAGACTTTCGTGTAAGCCATCTAGAGAAAGTCAAAATTCTTACACAATCCGATCAATTGCAAAACTAACCTGCTTATCTTAGACGACTTAACGAGAAGTCTTCTCTAGTATTTTCAAGAGATTTTTTTGTTAACAAAGAAAAGTCGAAACACTTCCAGAGAAGTCGTCTTTAAAAAACACACATAAAGTCAATTGGAAAAGTAACCTCTGCATTGACCAGAAAACTTTCGTATAAGTCTTTTACGACCGGAAGACATACACAGAAGTCTTCTGACGAACAAATCTGGAAAAAATCACTTTCATACTTTCAACCAGTGAGATAACTTAGAGCTTCTCCTAGCACACATAACTTTACCACGAAACAGATCCACTTGTTAATGACCAAGAATCATGCGTTTGAAACTTACAAAGTTTAGATTCAAAATCTTGGAGTTTTACATGAATATAGAAAGAAAGTGAAAGAGATTTAATTTTTGAGCATAATGAGAAAAATAATTAGTTGTAGTATTAAATCGGGTAGTAAAAAATTTTGGGTATTAAAAAGCTTAATAAAATTTAGTTGGAGTATTTGTATGAAATTTTCCCATATTGTAAATACTTGTCGAAGATGAGAATGATAAAGTAATCATGGATTAATTTTGTGTTTGACTTTAAATTTTGAGTCATATTTGCAGGAAGCCCATAAATGTTTCAATATTTAAATATAAAAAATAATGCTACATATAAATTTGAATTTTGTATTACTAAATATCTAAAACTAACAAGAAAATTGATTTCATATAAATTTTTCATGGGAACTGGTAAATATTTAAGATATTGTCGATGTTCTGAATTTTTTTGGCTATTTTAAAATATTTACTTATAGCTATTTTGGATAATATTTGGATATTTTCACGTATTTTGGATGTTTTTGTATATTAGATCTAAAACACTAATATATTTAAGTATATAACTATTACTCAAATATTTTCCGTCTGAAATATTCAGTTCGAGTTGGGATTCATCATGGTTCTTTGGGTATTAAAAATTTAGATATGTTCACGTATTTGATAAGTTTGAGTTTGGGTTTGGTATTACTTTTATGATCGTGTTCGGTTCAATTTTTCGGATCCGGTTATTTTGTATAGCCTTAGCCTTGAGCAGTTTTCTCGGGACAATGAAACCTTTTAGATATGAATTTTTGAAGAAGTCTATTCCATAAGACTTTTCGAAAAAGTCTACTCCAAATGTCCAAGTAGTATTGGTATTTCTAGGATTAAATTCTGGAATATTAAATTTTCCTTTTTAAATTAAAATTTGACGTATAAATGTTTATTTTTTTATATTAAATATTTTGCAAGTCTATTCCATATTAAATTTCTTTTGATTTTATGGTTTAGAGATAAATAAATTATGCACTATAAAACTTTTTAAAAGTTTTGAAATATATGGTAAATTCATGATTATGATACTTCCTTAGAGGTCTCTTTAATTATAATGCATTTGTAGATTTACGAATAAGTCTAATAAACTATGAAAAACGTTAACAATTTTTTTCAAATCTTATTCATCAAAATTCTTACGAGAAAACTTTTCAAGAAATCTGCTCCAAAAACCAGAGGTTTGATCAAAATTTTGGAACAGTAATAGAACAGACCTCTGAATAAGTCTTATGGGGAGAAGATTTATACAAGATTCTAATATTTGTCAATTATAAAACTAACTAGAGTAGATTTCTTGTGATATTTGGGGGGGGGGGGATTTCTCCTTTGTATACTTCTCTATATGTCTTCTATAAAAAAAAAATTTACTTTTTTTAATCAATCACAAAACTAATCTTTATTGACAAAAAAATATTGAAATTCTATTTAATTTTTTTCTTTACAAAAAATTAGTAATATGAAAATCTCACAAAATGGTCAATTGTAAAACAATTATATGCCTTAACGAGGAAAGTTAAGTGAAATATTCCTTTCTTTAATTCTCACAAAACTATGGTTGTAACTGGTACACATTAAAATGAATAAATGGAATTAAGAGGAATTAAATAAGATAAATGAAATGTATTAGAAAAATGGAATAGTTTCATTCCATTTATTCCTTAGTAAAATTGTTTTGAAATGTTTCGCCTTATATTTTGTTTTGTTTTTTTGTGGAATTGATGGAATGACCATTACATTTATGTTAACTTGTAAAATTCTTTTATGGAGTTGATCATTCCACACTATTCTATTCCAAAAATAAGTAATCTAGTTATAGTCTAAGTTGTAGACCATGTTCGAAATCGCGATTTGACTCAATGCGGCTCAAATCTCGGAGATGTTGAAAAAAGCTTCTTCTAATATTCGGTTTTGATCAAAACTTAATGTATTCCACTTAGATCTATGAAATTTGGATAAAAACCATGTAGAAATCTAAATAAAATGGGGAAATTGATGGCAGGAAAACATTAAAGCAGCGTCAACATGTTTGAACGTGAACTCTTCGCTCCGATTAAAACACCAGCCACTACGCCAAAGTGATTTTTCATGTTTGCTTCTTAAAATAAAAACTATATAAGCTTTAACACTATCTAAAACCTTAAAATCACTCCCCAATTATCCCCACTTAATCCTGATTAATTGATTACGCGCTAAGCTCTATCCGACAGCACGCGTTACACCTAGCTTAGTTTTCAAATCTGCTGTAGATATATAGTTTTGTAAAGCAAATGTCCATAGGTTTCTTTTCAAAGTTGTTGTATACATCAATCTTATAATAAAACTTGATTGCTTTATTATTACTACTGTATACTTAAATAGTGATATGGACACTGGACAACACTCACACCATCAACCATTCACCCTCTTATATATATATGTCCCACTGTTTTTTTTTTTTTTAACATATATTTTGTCTTATCTCATATGTTGATTTTCCTTAAGTACCATCTGATAGTTTATCTTTAGGTACACAATTAAAAACTAACAAAATATTCAATCTCCATTAAATGGTGACTAAATTAATCAGAATCAGCTACCTCTCAGTTTTTTGATAAAATATTTTACTTTATCCTAATCAAAGTAGTATAAATGAGTGCCAATCCAATTCTAAGTGAGCATGATACAATGAAAATACAAGTGAGTGTTCAATCTAAGTGCAGTCAAGATTTTAATATGAATAAGTGACAAATAACTAACAAGGCAAGCAATGACTAAACTTGTAATCAATATGAGCAAATAGAATTCATGGGATTAGGCATTTGATTTTAGGTAACTAAGATTCAATCTAGGGATTTCAAGCTTTCAATCAATTGACTTTCTTATGTCTAGAACACCAAGGTAGATTAGTTCTCTCCCAAGATACCAATCCCTATGTTTTAGTGTATCAAACATCAATTCCCACTGGCTTAATACATTCAAACATGCAATCAAATGAGGCTTATTAACTATATAGCAATCCTAAAATCAAATTCCTTTGGTTATTCAAGGTAGAGCATAGTTGAGCCCGTTCAGACATTTCATCAAACACTTTCTAGGTATGAAATGTCTATAGAACAAGAATAAAATTAACTAAGTCTAATCTAGCATTAAACACACTTAATAAGCAAGGAAACAATAGATAGAACACTAAAAATCCCTAGATCTTCCCTTAATCACTCTAATCACCCCAATTCATGAATCCAAAAGGTAACTATGCACTAATAGACATGATCGACCCAACAACAATAGATGATTGAAGGTTAATCATGATTAGTGATCAAGTTAAATCAATAAACACAAAAGAGTAAGATGAAAAGAAGCTAAAGATTGAATCTTTCCCCCAAAATAGGTTTGTGTTTAGAGAGAAAACCAGATATATCCTAAGATTAGGTCTAAGAGTATTTATTGTATTCCAAAAATGAATCGGGTCAACCCAACAAACATGGGATGACCCAAACATAAGTGGATACAATCTGGTCAAACTCTGGATGTTGACTTCGGTAAAATCGCAGCAGCCTTTGGGTGCGTCGTTAGGCCGTTGCGCCATAGGCCGCGCCAATACTTAAGCACAGAGACCCTCTTGATTTTCTTAGCGCGGCTAGTCTAGCCACTGCAAATTCTCGCATCAGACGCCTCACCAACTTCATTATATCTCTTTGGTTGTCGCACACCGCTGCACCAAGCCGCGCCAACACTTGGCTGGGAAGAGGTGTTGTTGTCTAGAGACAGGTACGCATGCCGCTGCAGAAGGACGTTGTGAGCCTCCAGCTGGTTTTTGACATGTCATTTGACCGCTGCGTCACAGGCTGCTGCAACACTTTGTCTCTAAATTTTTGATGATTTCCAACCCGCGGTCTCCTAACCGCTGCAATAGGCCGAGAAAGAACCCACAAAACTTTACCAAAATTCTGCGGTCACCATATACCGTCGTGTAAGGCCGCTCCAACACTTGGACGAAATGAGGTACCTTCATCTGGAATTAACAGAGGTGCAATGTCACAGTAGGATTTTGGCATGGCCTTTAGGCCGCTGTGACCACAAGCCGCTGGGACACTTGGGCTCTATTTAGTTACTCGACTGAAATCACTATTTTTGCCTCAAATCAAGTTTCAAATGCTCCAACTCACTAAATATCATCTCCATCACCTAATAGAGACAAATGTATATGCAATAAACCTAAATATACTCTAACTGCATCCAAATGAACAAAATAAGAACTAAAATGATTACATCTCCATTTCGCTTGATTCTGTCCACACGCGACCAGTTCTTCAATCCTTTAGAAGCTTCAACCTAGTTTTCTTAATGCTTACATCTCCATTTCGCTTAAGTAAATTTCTCCAAAACCCCTTATCATCTTTCCAAGCTTCAAAATCAATGTTGTTGTCTGCTTCGCGTTTGAGACCAGTCAAAACGTAGAACTCTTGCATAGAAAATCAAAGAGGCTTCATTGCAAATAGAAACTATAAATCATGACGATTTGAAATGTTTGGCAGTTTGCATACGAAGCTGTGAATAACTTTCCCTGAGTATCCAAGCTTATGCGCATTGATATCCAAAATCAAAACGAAGACAAGATCTTTCAAAGCATCATTATACTCATCCTTAAGAGATTTCTTCACTATCTTTCGAATTTTCAACCTACAAGTACCGTTGATCTTATCAATATGATGTTCAACTCCTGTTTCAGCTATGTGTTTTGAAAGTTCAATTTCTATTCCTGTAAACCATGAAATCACAAGCATCGCATGTCTCTTCAACCAAAACATTGGACACCATGTTTCACAACAGTCAATCAATGAAACACAATCGACATCAAGGGCAAAACAAACAGACAAACTAACTTGAGCCTTTCTTACATCCAATTAAGCTCTCGATTCAAACAAAAGATAACTCAAGTTGATTCTTACATCCAAAGCGGTGTCATTATATGAGAAAATATATCAAATTAATCACAGAAACCTACAATATGAGAAGATCTTTGAAACTGAAACAAACAAATAACAATAGCAAAAGGTAACACTGGAAACCAAAACTTAAATCAGTTTCTTACAGAGAAGATGTGTTCTAATGAACCCATTCTATATTTCTAAAGCATGAACATAAAAAAAAAACTGGGGATTTCAAAACCTAACCTTCAATTTCGAAAAAGATGAATGGTGCTTGAGGAAGAACAAAAGGAGTAGAGCTATAGGTCAGAACCCGTCGAGGATTAGTTTGTTCTGACGTCGATTCTTGTCACCTTTTACATCCGCGGAGAGAACAAGGTCAGTGATCCCGTGAAACGAAAAAGAGGAAACATAGAAGAGGAAAGAGGACGAGATATATAAAATTGAAGATGGATCGCCGACGATTACGAATTCTCGCCCGAGAGCAAGTGGCCGGAGAGAAGGTTACAACAACAATAGGTCTTGACGTGAAGAAGAAATATAACTTCTTCTTTTTTATGTCGACGAAGAAAGATAGTTCTATAAATTTTACTTTCTTGTATTTACCTATTGTAAATTTGCTTATTTAAAATAATTAAATTTGAATTGGTTTATGTCAATTGTTTATTTTTTAAATTATAGGGGTTATTTAGGGTTAACGCTGAAAAATAATTCTTGGGGTACAACATTCTCAAAAACTATTCTAAGGAGATATTAGTTCAGCGTTTGTGTTCCAAATTAGCAAATTCCACCCCCCCCCCAAAAAAGAGATATTGTTATTTATGTAACTTTTATATAAACCAATTACTTTAGTGTAAATAAAATTGTGATACATTGAACATCATACGATATAATTATCAGTAATTAAATAACTGATATAATAACTTTTATAATCAAACCAAAACATAATACCTCTGAAGGACATATAATACAATAACAAATTCTCAAATTTCAATTTAATTTAGGAACAATGACTAAGAAACCTTATAATATACAATAATTAATTCATAAAGTGATTGTCAATTGTTTTTAGTCTCTTTATCATATCTAATTTAAATTTTATTTTGATATATATATATTATTCTTCTCTCTAACTTTTCATTTCATCTATTTTCATGGTATTTCTTAAACATATCTAAAAAGAAAGTATACTATTTCTTAGTAAATATACTTTATATTTAGGATGAGTATATAATATGTTAGACAAGCTCCTGTAAAACTTAGATAAATGCCAAATATTTCTGGTAGATATCACTTGATCATGTTTATCAAAATTTCAATATCACTGCCTATGTTAAATTTGTGAAAAATATGTGTATACATAAGTAAAGTAACAGGTGTTGATTTTTTCCAATATAGCCTACCACCAGGGTAGTTTTCATCAAAATTTCTAATGATTTTTTCCAAGAAAACATGGCATAACGACTAAGCTTTAATCTAGATAGTCGTAACTTTATGTCGATTTTACTTCACCTTTACGACGATATCAAAAATCGTTGTAAACAAGAAGTAAAATTACATCTCACACAAGAATCAGGTAAAATGTTTTGTCCCTGTCGTAAGTGTGAGAGTACCAAGTTTGCTCGTAGTGAAACAGTTTGGAAACATATAGTAAATAGAGGATTTACCTCACATTACTACATTTGGTATCACCATGGGGAGGGTGATGGTAGGAATGAAGCTAGTAGTAGTAATCAGTTTGAAGAAACTCGTAATAGGGAAGAATCGCATTATGATTATCCTCAAAAGGATCAATTAGTAGTAGATCATGATAGGATGCATGATATGGTTATAGATTCATTTCGTGAAATAAAATCAGTAGTTGCTGGCGAAGTTGAAAATCTAGAAGAAGTACAAAAAAATGTAGGGGCGCCTAATTTGGATGCAAAAAGATTTTATGAAATGCTAGCAGCAGCAAATCAGCCTATTTATGAAGGTTGTAGAGAAGATCTTTCTAAATTTAGCAAGTTAAAATAAGTATTATTACATGTTTGTGGTTTAGAAATTTGGATGTATATAAGTAAGACGTAATGTTTTTAAGTTAGAAGTTTTAGGGGTTGGGGTTTGTGGTTTAGGGTTTAGGGTTAAAACCCTATTCGTCATAATGTAGATGCTAATTTACACGGTCGAGATAACTTTGTCGTAACACCTAAAACACGGGTCGAGTTAACTTCGTCGTAATACATAAAACACGGGTCGAGTTAAATTCGTTGTCACTTACTTCTGATTTACGGCTTCACTTAATTCCTATAAATATGCACCAAAATCTTGCATTCAAAATTGCAAATCTGTCATTCGAACACTTCTTATCAACTTCGCATAGCTTATTAGCTATGTGGGATTGATAAGAACGGTTTGGGTCACTGTTCCCTTAAATACATTGACCCGGAAAAATGAACGGTCACCAGAACAGTTCTTCGATAAGAACTGTTCAAGTGACTACAAAATCATCCTATCTCCTATATAAACCACGACCATTTGACCCTTGTTAGTTGCTCTTTAGATTCTTTGACTTCTCTCTATCTTCTACCACCAGATATGTTTTAGTTTTTTTTTAGTTTAGGTGGTTAGTTTTAGGGGAATTAGATTAGGTTTGGTTAGTTTTAGAAACGAATTAGATTATGTTTGATTAGTTTTAGGATATAATTAATTAGTATACCCTGAAATTTTTGTTTTTAACGCATACTTATTTTTTTTAAAACAGATCGACACTAGGAGCACACCTTCAGCACCTCGCGGTAGGAAAAGACTTAGGGACTCAAGACCTACGTATGAAACTACTTTTCTCGGAGAGAATGACGATCCTTCCGCGTCTAGCTCCAGGACATCCGACACTAGATTGGCCGGACATGACTTTGTCCCTGAGAGGCAATCTCAGGGAAGATCCCCGTCTACGGCTCCTCATTCCCCTCCCCTGTTTGTGCCTCATGCTCCATATCAGCCTCCTCTACAGCATGCTCCTGCTCCTGATCAGCATGTTGCATCTACTGATGAGCCTGCCCCAGCTCCTTCAGCTGCCCCGGGTCCTCCAAGTGTCCATCCGGATTTGATGGTGCCACCGGATTTTCTGTATGCTAGATTAATGGTGGAAGACATTCTTGGGATGCCGGGATGAGAAGGTTTGATTCACCCCGAACGAACAACAAACACTTTATAGTAATTAAATTTTAATATATTTTTATATTGAATTTTTAATTGCAATTTTAATAAATATATATTGTGCTAATATTTTTTCACAATTTTTAAAAGGTTTACCACAGAGAATTGCCTAGGCCAGAGTGTTTCATATATCATCAAGGCAAACTTCCGGGAACCACATCCGAACTGGTCTCTTACACATGTCCATGTTCGGAGAACTTGGTACAAGTGTTTTGTGGTAAGACATAAATATTAATTTTAAATTTTGTTTTTAGATTTATAATTTAACTATAACTTTTTAATGTTTTTTCTAGAAAAATGGAATTGGACAATTGCTCTCAACAAGGAGGTGAAGGCATCGTTCAACGCTAAAGCGATGGATCGCCTCAAAAACACGGTCGGCGACTGGAAGGAGAAGTGGCAGATTTACGGGGATGTAGCCAAATCCATATACATCAGCAACTACGTTTGAAATGGCTTGAAGGCTTATTGGAATATGCATAAGTCAGTTCGAACGTCGCTAAACTGCTCTGCCGTCCGATTGACACATGATGCCGAGGGAAATTTGCCGAAAGTCCACACTTCTGGGCAGACCCCACACCCTGGGGTAACCGTAAAAATTGTAAGTCTTCATTTATTTATTTATTTTAATTCAATACTACTTATTTAATTAATTAAATGAAATATGCATGTAATTAATTATCATTTCCAATTTTATAGACCAAGAGGGAAGGAGCACCACCGTCTCTTTCCCGCCTTTACAGGATCACACACCAGAATAAGGATGGGACATTTATAGATGCTTGGACGGAGAGGATCTACAACAAAGCGGACACTCAGAACTACAAGAAAACATCGCGATTCTGAGGGAAAAATTCATCGGTATGTCGTCGGAATTAAGGAATTCCGTGGACATACCGATGACAATGGTCGTCGGAAATATCTCCTCGGAATTTCAGATTTCCTCGGAATTTCCTCGGAAATTTCTGAGGAAATTCCAACGAAAGCGTCTGTCCGAATCTTCCGACGAACACGGCCGTCGGAATTTCCTAAAATATGATTTTTTAGCAAAATTAAAAATTATTTTATTTTTAATTAAATTTGAAAATATAAAATAAAATTTTAAATTGAAAATTAATAGTTAGAGTTGTACAAATAAAAAAAACATTCAGAGTTTTCGAAAAAAAAACTGCGGGAACTGCTCGTTCGGGTACATCTTCCTCATCATCTCCATCATCCGCTCATTAACCCTTCTCGTTTCCTCCCATCCCTTTTCTTGTTCCGGCATTTTCGCCTCCAACGCAGCTATGCGGTTATCCTTGTCCTGCAGCTGCTCCATAACCATCGGATCAGGAGGCGGTTGTGATGTAGAAGCAGGAACCGATTTGGCTCGACGACCCAAACCGACCAAACGTCACTTCTTCTTTGGAAGCGACTGAAAGAAAAAATAAACAAATTTTAATAATAGAAATTATTATAAAATAAAAATAAAAAATAAATTAATTGAATTTTTATAAAAACATCTTACCGATTCAACAATCTCGTTGATTCGAGCTGTGGACAGGGATACCGACGCCGTCGAAGAGGAGTCGATCTCGGTTTGAAGCTGGGATAGACGCAATTCTTCGTCGTCCTTGAGAGTGGTGATCATGTCGACCACCTCCTTTGTAAGACCATCATCAATCTCCCCGATATGCTTGTTGGTATGCGCCCTCCTCAACAGTGTGAGCTCATCAACCGGCTCGCCATCATTTTCTTCCGCCTAGAAAAAAACATAAGTTAAGAAAAAAATTATAAATCAGAATAAAGGCATAAAAATACTTAAGTAATTAAAAAAAAGAAGAGATTCAACTTACCATTATATCTTCGAGAGTGGCAATACTCATGGCACCCAAGTTGTGCTTGGATATGCCCTTCCCGCGACGATCGCTCTTGCGGTTGGTGGAGTTGGTGGCGGATGTTGTTTCCGTCTCGTCTTTCTCCCAATGCTCACACAAGTCCTTCCAGACCGTGTCGTTCATCGACTTCGGGACCTTTTAAAAAATAAAAAAATATAAAAAAAGTTAAATAAATCTAAAGATAGATTAATAAATAAAAAAACAAGTTAATAAATTTAAAAATAGATTAATAAACCGGTACCTTATCGACGTGCCACTTCTTCTTCCACTCATAGATCTGTTTCCCATAGTTTCCATAACTTTATGGATGAAGTTGGCACGGATAAAAGACGTCTGAAGGGGATGCCAGGTGAACTCTTGCTGAAAAAACACAATTAGTAAAATATTAATATTAAAAATGAAAAATATAACTTAAAAACGTAGAATACTTACCGCAAACTGACGAAACCACATCTCCTGTTCGTGGAGAGGGAAGTGAGTGAAAGTCGGATATCCCTTCTTGAGGTCTGAGTACATCATCCGGTTGATCCATGCGCTGATCCCTTTCCCGGATCGGTTGAACCTACCAAAAATGACCAAATTATTAATAATGGATCAACACTTAAAGAAAAAAACTCTTTATTACCATGTTTGACCTGGTCCCGTAGGATACTCAGTGAGATAGGGAAGACGCTCACGACCGGGCTGTTGAACCAACTACTCAACACTCATCGCTCCCGGAACAACCGGAGGATCGGGAGCATGATCAAAAGAGGGAGCTGTACGGTAGATACCCTGGGACGGCGACGAGTCATGAGAATCCCGAAACTGGCTTCCCGAACCACCAGCACCTCGTGCAACGGGAGGACGAGGTCGAGATCAACTTTGATCACCAGTAGACCTATAAATTTAAAAAAAGATTTAGAAATAGTTTTAATGACACTAAAATCTAAAAATAAGTTTTAATCACAATTTTTTTAAAAAGCTTGTAATAATTTAGAATTTCATCACAAAAAAGTTTCATAAAATATTAAAAATAAATTTATTAATTAAAAAAAAAATTAAACCACAAAAAAAGTTTCAGTAATATAAAAAACCTTTTAATAAATAGGACAATACTTTATTAATTTAAAAAAATAGTTTTAAATCACAAAAAAAATCAGTAATATAAAAAACCTTTTAATAAATAGGAAAATACTTTATTAATTTAAACAATATGGTTTTAAATCAAAAAAACTTTTAATAAATAGGAAAATACTTTATTAATTTAAAAAATAGTTTTAAATCACAAAAAAAATCAGTAACATAAAAAACCTTTTAATAAATAGGAAAAAACTTTATTAATTTAAAAAATATGGTTTTAAATCACAAAAAACCTTTTAATAAATAGGAAAATACTTTATTAATTTAAAAAATATTTTTAAATCACAAAAAAATTTCAGTAATATAAAAAACCTTTTAATAAATAGGAAAATACTTTATTAATTTTAAAAAATAGTTTTAAATCACAACAACAAAATTAAAATTAATATTTCCGAAAATTAAAATTAATATTTCCGAAAATTAAAATTTATAAATCAACAACAACAACAACAACAACACAATCAACACAAAAACCAAATAATTCCCCTATTTACCAATCACCCTAACAAAATCACAATCTAAAACATCTAAAATCCTTAAAACTAAGTTCAAATCCTAATCAAAACAACTAAGGATGATGGGGATTAAGGACTTACATGATTTGGAATGAAATAGAGGAGATTTCGAGGCTGAGAATCGAGAGAGAGGGGGGGGGGTTCGCGGCGGCGATAGGAAGAGAAGAGAAGAGAAGAGAAATGAGGAAGAAGAACTCCCTAAGGTTAATAAAACCAAAATTCCGACGGAAAAAGGGTCTTCGGAATTCCGTCGGAATTTATTAATTTAATTTTCGCGAAAATGTTTGGCGGTTTGTGTTTCCGGGTACTAAAAATTCCGAGGAAATTCCGACGGACTTTTATATGTCCGTCGGAATTTCCTCGAAAAATATGTTCCTCGGAATTTCCTCGGAATTTTCTGAGGAAATTCCGAGGAAACATTGTTTGAGGTTTCAAAACCTAAAATTTTGATACGGTAAATCATTCATTGAACAATTTGATAGATTGTCAATGGATAACATGACAATAGATGCCTATAAACCATGAAATTAAAGAATTATTAAAACGAGTACACGTATTGTCGTTTCTGTTCATTAAAGTGTATAAGTGTTTATGTTGTAGTTTAAGGATTTCGTTTATACAATCGGGAAAGTGTCTATAATTTGGGTACCACACCATTTTTTGGATTCATAATCAATTCAAAACACTAACAAGGTTTATACAAGTCATTCAATCCATAAATCGCTGTTTTCGGTTCCGAAACCCTGTTTCGTCGGAATTTCTCTTAGTTGTTCCTTCAATTTGATGCCACTTACTTCTTCAGGTGGACTGTCAAACACCCTCTTGTTCTTCGTAAACAAATTCCTACTCCTACGATATGGATGATCGGGTGGTAGGAATCTCCTGTGACAGTCAAACCAACACGTTTTCCTTCCGTGTTTTAGTTGGAAAGCATCAGTGTTATCTTGACAATATGGAAATGATAGCCTTCCATGCGTTGTCCATCCAGATAACATACCATATGCTGGAAAATCACTTATTATCCACATAAGTACTGCCCGCATTTGAAAATTTTCTTTACACGAAACATCGTATGTTTCAGCACCTTGAGCCCATAGTTGTTGCAACTCATATATTAGTGGCTGAAGAAACACATCAAGTGATCTCTTAGGATGCTCTGGCCCGGGAACGAGAACGGAGAGAAACAAAAACTCTCGACGCAAGGACAAGTTTGGCGGTAAGTTGTATGGTGTAAGAATGACTGGCCATAGAGAATACTGTCTCCCATGCTTCCCAAATGGGCTGAAACCATCCGTACATAATCCAAGGTAGACATTTCTTCTCTCATACGCAAATTCTGGATAAGTTGATTGGAAATGCTTCCAAGCTTTTGCATCTGACGGATGTCTAATCTCACCATCTGTTGAATGCTCCGCATGCCATCTCATTGGTTGCGCTGTGCGTTCAGATTGATACAACCTCTGCAACCTTTCCGTCAAAGGCAAATACCACATCTTTTTATATGGCACTGGAACTCTTCCACTGGTATCTTTATAACGAGCCTTCCCACAAAATTTGCATGTAACCCGCTGCTCATCCGCCCTCCAATAAATCATGCAGTTATCCATGCATACATCTATTACCTGATAAGATAAACCAAGACCAGCTACCAGTTTCTGAACCTCGTAGTATGAACCAGGGGCTACATTATCCTCAGGTAAAATACCTTTTACAAAATCAGCAATCGCATCCACACAGTCTTCAGCCAAATTATAATCTGTTTTAATGCCCATCAGTCTTGTTGCAGATGATAAAGCTGAATGACCATCTCTGCATCCTTCGTACAAAGGTTGTTTTCCAGCATCCAACATATCATAAAATCTCCTAGCTTCTGCATTAGGTAAATCTTCCCCTCTAAAATGATCATTTACCATCTGCTCAGTACCTATACCATAATCTACACCCGTTCTAATTGGTTCTTCTAACCTATCCGCAGTCTGAGGTTCGCTAGTACTACCATATTCATAATCAGTTTCCCCATGATGATACCAAATTTTATAACTTCGTGTAAACCCTCTCAAATATAGATGAGTCCAAACATCTAACTCTTTTATAACCTTTTTATTTCTACAAGTAGAGCAAAGACATCTTAACATACCCGTTTTTGCTTCCGGTAGTTGTTAAATTTTCGCCATGAATTCGCTTAGACCTCTTTGGTACTCTTCCGTAAGCAATCTCGTGTTAGGATCCAAATGAGGTCGATCGATCCAAGAACGATAATAGTTAGAAGAAGACATGATTTTTTCAATCAAATTCGTGTGTGAATATAGTATGTGAGAGGATGAAGATATGGAGTGAATGAAGAGGATGAGGGGTGCTAGTATTTATAGATGAAATCTGCCGACAATTCCGAGGAATTTCCGAGGAAATTCCGACGGCAACAGCTAGTTCCTCGGAATTTCCTCGGAATTTAGTCAAATCTCTCAACGGCTATCCAACGGCTATAATATATCCTTGGATTTTCGTCGGTTTTTTCCGAGGAACACACGTTCCTCGGAATGTCCTCAGAATTTTCCGACGGATATGCACTTCCTCGGAATTTCGTCGGTATATTCCGAGGAACCACGAAATTTTTCGGTCCTCTGAATTTCCTCAGAATTTCCTCGGAATATTTCGAGGAACTCATTTTCCCTCGGAATTTCCCTCAGTATATTGATGTTTTCTTGTAGTGCAGGTCCAAGAGGTCTAGACGCAGTTGTCGCAGGAAAATCTGGATGCTCCACCGGTCCAGTTGTCCACCGTTGAGCATGAAAACTTTTTTGAGCAGGTTGAATTTTTATTGCTTTTGTTATATTTTAGTTTTCAATTCAAACTATAATTTATAATTTTATTTTATTATTTATATATAGTCATTCATATCTTTTTAATTGAAGGTTGTCCCGAAGAGAAGGGGGCAGATGGTCGGACTCGGTTCTGTAAACGATCTCCCGAGTGTAACAGCTGCCTTTGCTGCAAGAAGCTAAACCGAGACTCGGGTCCAACAAGAATTGGCGGCGGCCCATCAGGTCATTGCGCAGCTCCAGACGAACGATGCTGCCAACATAAACCACATTTATGCAAAGGCAGCGATGTTTGATCTTATTGCTGAGACAAACCTGGCCCTGGCACAGATGTGGCTGACTCTTCGTCCAACCATGAACACCGACCCCACTCCCGAAGAACATGCAGACAGAGAGCGACAAGCAGAGCAACATAGTTCGTAGTTCTTCAATGACATAAACTTTTAGGTTTTAGGTTTTAAATTTTTCTTTTGTATATTATATATTTTGGATATTGTGACTGCAGTTTTTTTAAGTTTTGGATTTATAATTACTAATTTCTTTCAATTTTTTGAATTTAGTAATTATTTTTAAAATTTTAATATTTTAGAAAATATTTATTTATCATTTAAATTTTATTATAAAATTGATTAAGTCGACGTTAAATAGATGTAATATTACGACTAATTAACATCAAAAATCGATGTTAATTAGTCGTAATATTTACGACAAATTTACTATGAATGTCGATGTTAAATCGACGTAAATTTTACTTTGAATTATAGACGATATTTACGGTAGTTCACGTCTAATTACATGGATGTAAATTTTACATCGACGTTACATCTAGTTCATTATGGTTCCTAGCCGCTTTCATTGAACCTCTTTACACAATTTTTCTAGTTTTGGTGTTTGAAGAAATTCCAAAATTGCTGGAAGTTTGTGAATGAAGAAAAAGTTAGATTTGTTTTAATTTAGTTTTATATCATTAATTTCTGTAAAACCTCTTAGTATATAACAGACTGAGTCCAATTATTCATGAAGATACCATTACTTTATATTTGTATGATCTAATAAAATAATGAAGGTACTTAGGGAAATTTGAATTATTATGTTTAAAATGAATTAAAATAATTTACAAATATACAAAAATCATAAATTAAAAAGCAAAGAAATATTTAGTAAAATAAATATTTGTGTCGGTAAAAGATTTTTATTGATAAATTTTTGCAATTATATAATATTTTTATTCAATTTAAGATTAAGGAAAATGAATAAAACATCTCAATAATACTAATTATAAAACATTTTTAGTCAACTAACGGTATCTCGGTTTATTATTTCAAAATATATTTTATGTTGTTTAAAAGTTAATATAATGTTTTAAATGGCATGTTACTTTTTCTTCATGTCAATATTATTTTTGTTAACTTTTTTTTTTGTGAAATCACATTATATATAAATATATATATATATATATATATATATATATATATATATATATATATATATATTTATAAATTTGTTTAAAAAATTTATATTTATTTTTAAATTTTATATATATTTCCATTTTTCATATATGGTGTTTTACAAAAATATAAAATGTAAATTATACTAAGAAGGAAAGAAATTTAATAATGGTAGCTACATGTGATATTTTAGTTTCATTAGGAGTATTTATGTAATTAACCAACGTAAAATCTGTCACTGGAATGTGCATCTAGTAGTTCATCTGTTATTGAGAAAATTCAAGTCAAGTTATATATTTATTTATGTATCTTGGATATAGATGTTGCATATAGGCTAGATGATGCATCACATACATCATACCAACTGAGTCGTATCAGGTGTTTGTTATGGATGTTACAACGGATCGTAGAGTCTGGCCCATGATTCCGCATTGTCAAAAAAATTTGGATGCAAGATGTTTTTGTATATATCTTGTATTTAAAGTAATGTAAATTACATTCTATAATCACAATATTGTCTCTAATGAAATTATATTTCTTTACTTGTAACAGTAGCCAAATTAGTGAACCACTTTAAACATATGTTTGGTTGTTACATTATTTTATTCATATGTTTTTTTTTATATATATATTCTCACATCTGTTTCTGAAAAATTGCATCAGAATCGGAAAAGAAAAGTCATTCACATTGGAGATGATGAGGCGACAGGAAGACTTATTACTTAACAAATAATTTCTGAAAAAATATATTTAAAGGATCAGTCTTTTTAGATGATAGTGCTACCATAAGAAGTGAAAGAGTGCATGACAAAAAGAATTTCATCTGTTGAGGAAATATACTTTAAAAATATTAATTAGAAATTAAATAACAGCAAAATTGAAAATTAAAATAATTATTTTTTTAAAGGATTATCGGATGTTTTTTTTTTTTTTTGTTATAGAATATTAGAGATAAGATGTACTTTTGTGACTGAAAAAGGAAAACAAATAAAAAAAAAAAAATCCTAATCACGCGTGGAATGAGGATTTTGGCTTATGCAAACATATCTGTATATATATCATTAGGGGACGGAGGAGGGGCTACATCCATCTTTGATTGCAGAGAGTCTTCCTTTACACAGTTACCAATTAATTATCAAAGAAAGCCATGACTGGTACAACTGTTGCTGATGCTATGCCTACAGCTACTGTTCTCCAAGTATATCCTTCTCTTTTCCGTACTTGGTGGTGAGAACCAGATGGATTTTTCTGTTTTACTAATTCATTACTATACTAAATTGATTCTCTAGGCTAAAATAATGGTTTAAATTGTTGCTGCAGGACAAACAAGAACTTACAATACGACTTTGTGATGGGCTTCATCCTCATAATCCTCAACGTTGCAGCAATCCTGTATATGGCACACCACAAGATTCCTTTTACCGCAAATAACATTTATTTCCAGACTTGCATTATTTGTTACGGCGCTTCTGGCTTTGCTAGTTGCGTGGTTTGGTCATGGGCAATTTTCCTAGTCCAAGCTTATGACATGTACATCTTGGGACGCATCTGTCACATCTTTGGCTTCGCTATTCTCCTCCAACTCCTCTATTTTATTTCTCCGAGTCTGACCCTATGGTTCGGTATTCCATGTTCATTATGGTTCCTAGCCGCTTTCATTGAACCTCTTTACACAATTTTTCTACCTCCGGTGCTTGAAGATCTCCGAAATTGCTGGAAGGTTGTGAACGAAGAACAAGTTAGAGTTGTTACCGTTTAGTTTCATTGTTTTTTTTTTTTTTTTTTTAATTCTTTTAGTTTTTTTTTTTTGTATGTACAATCTAATAATATTTGGTTTTGGAGAAACTAATAATTCATCGATTCCTTTCACAAAAACTGAATTTTGTTTTGTTTTTCGAGGTGCATTTATATACAAAACTAGGTTTGGACATAATATAAATCTTCGACACTAAATCTATACAATAGGATGATGGCAATCTATCTTTCTTTTTGCAAAGTTTCCCATGGGAAACATCCAAGTAACAAGTGAATATGATGATACCAATAAAGTATTAGATGTATAAGGTACATTTACATTTATGTATATAAATTATTGAACAAATTTCTCAAATAAACATTTTTGAAAATTTTGTCACAAAAATAGATTTCAAGAAAGAAAATGATCAAAACAGACTTTTTTTTTTATTTTGGTACTTTTTCGAACTTATCTTTGTTCCGTCTCGATCAGGGTTGACATTGGAACTTTACCGAAAGAACTTGTTTTCTCGAGAAAAGATCGGGTAAATCGTATGAGACGGTAACGGTTAACTAAACACCTAGAGTCATACGCTCCATACGAAAGATCCTAACTCTCGGACAATGTCGTTTTAGCAATATTATTTCGATAAAATCGTAGAAACGCCTAAGTCAGAAAACGGCAAAATGAGGTCAATACTTATTTAGAGGTTTACTAACCGTTACCGGCCCAACCATGAACCTATTACATAGAAGTTTACTAAATCTAGGCCAAATAAGTTTAGGATTTTCGGCAAAGAGAAAACTTTTTTCATATTGATTTTGGATGTTTTCCTTTCCAAGTTGCAATATGATTTGTATTATTTCATTTTCACTAATGTCACTTTAAACCTCGTAATCTCTATATAAAAATATTTTATTGCTTAATAAAGACACACGAATTTTCCTTCTATTTTCTTTAAGTTCACAATACTTATTTATTATTTAAATTTTTTTTAAAAAAATTGTGAGAACAATATTTTGTTATACGTGGTAAGTCGTTTGTATCCGGGTAAATCGACAATTTTATGGCAAGTGTAGATGATTGTTTGGCTTTCAAAAGAAAAGTGCAGATGAGTTTTGTTTTATAAGTATGTGAATTTAGAATGTACATAAACAAAGGTTGCACAATTGGTATCTAAATAACCTTTTAAAAAGATAAGCACAAGATTTAAGTCCCTCCAATCCCAAAATGAAACATGGAGAAAGCTAAACAAAGAAAAGAAAATGGAATCTGAATAGGTGTAGAAAATATTGGCACGTCACGTTGTTTTTATTTGACAACCGACACATGGTGTCGTCCAGAAAATGTAAGATTAATTTTCATGATTTCTATCATGAAATCTATTCCAAAACCATATACTAGATTTAAAATAATTCAACCCTAATATATTTTTTAGAGAAGAAGTAATAATCATTAACCTTGATCCATGTTTAGATGCAATTCCACTTCTTGATGTTTTTCTCTTTAACCTTTTCCTTTTTGGTGATTTCTTTGATGGACAAGAAATCCCAAAATTTCCTTAATCTCTCTTTGATAATCACTTTTGTTATAATGTGATTTAACATTATAACACGGTTGCAAGCACTTTTCCGGGCCACCGCAGAAAAATTTAACATTGGGTTATGCGGCCTCCAGGATCCATTCTTGCCGCCTTCGGGACGCACACAGTGGGCTAGTCAGGGCCCATTGGGCTTTGGATACCTGGATTACCAAAAAAAAAAGTGTTTTCGAGACATTTTTTCTCACGTACAAACAAAAGCATGGGTGGGTTCCTTTTATAATAAACAAAGGGTTGTGTTGTAACCAACACAACTCTCCAATACATCTCTTTGGTATTTTAATTGTATTAATATATAATCATATGCATTAAATCTTATGGTAATATATTCTTTTATTATTATCTTTTACATATATATATATATGATTATAAGATTAAAGACATTTATAAATATAAAGTAAAGTAGGAGGATTATCAATACACCCGAATTATAACTCATTAATCGAAATTGATCCATCACGGTATCGTCTTTTATATTAGAATCTAAAAACACTAATAAAAACTTCAACTTTATATTAAACCAATATGCACATAGGTCATACAGAATATAAAATATTCTTACAGAAAACACACAGAGTCGACTTACTTTTTATAAAAGGGCGTTTGTCAAAGTTTAAGCGAACGAAAAAAATCACATTGTACTTGTCGGACGAGGAAGAGAAAAAATGGAATCTCATGCCATTAATAACAAACAAAAACCACATGTAGCTTGCGTGCCTTACCTAGCCCGAGGCCACATCAATCCCATGCTGAAACTGGCTAAACTTCTCCACACCAAAGGCTTCCATGTCACATTCGTCAACACCGTCTACAACCACAATTGCCTCCTTTGGTACCATGGAACCAACGCTCTTGATGGACTACCTTCATTCCGGTTCGAGACCATCCTGACGGTCTACCGGAGACCAACGTGGAAGCCACGCATGACATCACGGCTCTTTGCGAGTCCATAATGAAAAACTGTCTAGCTCCGTTTCGAGGAGCTTGAAGATGCATGCTGCAGACGAAGCTGAAGTAGTTCATGAAGTACGACATGAACTACTGGGTGAAACGCGGAGTCAAGAGCTGAGCAAGAAAAGGAAGGAGCCTTTAATACAAATGTGAAGATATTTATCAAGGCGTGGGTGTTAAGGAAAAAAAATTGGAGAATAAGCAACCGATGGAGAAAAAAAGAAGGTTGTCTTATTCGCTGAAACAGAAAATGGAAAGTTTCTATTGGGTAGTCTTTAAGGTTTTCTCTCTAGGTATAAAGAGAGAGTCGACGGGGTTGTAGTCGATACACACACGGGGTGAGCTTTTAGCTAGATAGAGTTTTGTTAGTCCGAGTAAGGTGAGACAAAAGTTCTAAGAGTTAGAAGCAATTCAACGACTGTGGTAAGTCTTGAATTGGTTAGGCTAGTCAACAAGTCAAGTTGTTCTTGAGCTTAGTTGAGAATTGCTTTTCAAAAGAACTTGTGTGTACTTTTAAAAGGATTTATCTAGTCGTAATTTCTTGGAAAGATTACTCGTGCATTACTGTGTGTTCTAGTTTCTGTATTGCACTACTCTTGCGCTTACAATTGGTATTAGAGCAGGTACTTGTGTTTTTCTTAAACAAGTAAGGATCCTGCGGAATGGACAACTTCAAAGAGTTAGTGGCACACTCCAAGGTCATCTTGGAAGTAGGAAACTATGGGTTCTGGAAAGCCATAATGAAGGCGACGATCAAAGATATTGATCCACTTGCATGGAAGATAGTCGAGTCTGGGTGGAAACACCCTGTGGAAAGAGGTGAAGATGGTACATATGTACCAAAATCAGAAGAACTGTGGACTGATGATGAGAACAAGTTCGCCAAGTTCAATGCAAGAGCACTCACGGCCATCCACTACAGTGTAGCAAGGAAACAGTTCGAACTAATTCAGGGATGTGAGTCAGCAAAAGAAGCATGGGACATTCTTCAAAGGCACTTTGAAGGAACTACGAAGGTCTTGAGCTCAAGAAGAGACATGCTGGATACTCGCTTTGAAGATCTGAAGATGGACGAAAATGAATCAATTGCTGATTTCAGTTCCAAGTTAAGCTCATTGTCTCAAGAAGCCCTCACACTAGGAAAGAAGTACAAAGAGAAGAAGTTGGTGAAAAAGTTCTTGAGGTGTCTTCCTGAAAGGTTCAGAGGTCACAAATCAGCTATGGAAGTTGCTCTCAACACTGATGACATAAGCTTCGATGAGGTAGTGGGTATGATGCAAGCTCATGAGATGGAGCTAGACAGTGGAAAGAAGGTAAAAGGAATTGCACTAGCTTCGGTTGAAAAAGATGAAGTAGGTGACGATCCAGTAAGTCTACTTGTACGGCGATTTGATAGAGCACTCAGAAAAGTTGAACAAGGACAATCCTACAAGAAGTTCGGCTCAAAACCCAAACCTACTGAAGCTGAGAAGAATGCCAAGAAATCGGATGTGAAGTGCTATGAGTGCAAGGGATATGGCCTTGTGCGAACTCATTGCCCCACAACAAAAAGACGAGAGCTTCAATGCTTTGGGTGCAAAGGGTTTGGTCATACTCAAGCTGAATGCAAAACAGACAACAAGAAGAAGAAAGAGAAATCGATGATTGGGATCAACGACAGTGACTCCGACAGTGAAGAAGAGCTGAACAATTTTGTGGCGTTTTTGGGCATCACTGAATTTGAGTCCGACTCAGAAAGTGAAAGTGAATCGGAGAAAGAATTAACTGAGAGCTACCGAGAGATTCGAGAGACGGTACTAAGACTCGGAGCTGAGAATATAGCACTTGAGAAAGCTAAGGAAATTCTTGAGGCAGAATTGGAGAAAATGCGTCTGGAACTCTAAAAGGAGACTGAGCTAGCCAAGGAAAGTGTGAGTCTGATGAAAGAGAAACTAGTTCTTGCCAATCAAACTGAGGAGATCAGACAGGAAGTGATGGCTGAGAAGAAAATAACCATTGGACTACAATCGGAGCTAGATCAGCAGTACAAGAAGATCAAGATGCTTACGGGCACTAAACAGCTCGACAAGATTCTGTCTCAAGGCAGAACAGAGAACTCTCACATGGGGCTGGGTTACACTAGAAGATCAAACCATACCACAAGTGTGACCAATTTCGTATCTGGAGGATTTGATCATGCTAAGGAAACTAAGACAAGAAGTCCTCCAAGATAAACCGGTGGGTGCTACTTTTATGGGAAGGTTGGACATTACAAGCGGTTCTGTCAGACGTATCTGGATAAGGTCAGACAAGTGTGGAACCAACGGAAGTTCTGGAGAATTGGGAACACAAGTCGAGTACGGATGAAGAAGGCAGACTTGTATTCTTCAACTATTACAAGACCTGACTTACGATGTAACATGGCCTTGATTACAGAGGATGATGATACAGAAGAACCATGGTATTTTGACAGTGGTTGTTCAAGGCACATGACGGGCAATGCTGAGTACCTGAATAACCTGAAAAATGTGAAAGTTGGGAAGGTCGTTTTTGGAGATGGAGGACAAGGATCTATCAAAGGGAAAGGTGCTACAAATGATAGTGAACTACCTAAGTTGGTAAACGTGTACTTCGTTAAAGGACTGAAGGCTAACTTGATCAGCGTAAGTCAACTGTGTGATGAGGGACTCTCAGTTTTATTCACAGCAAAAGAGTGCCGAGCCATCAACACACATGGGGTTACGATTCTGCAAGGAGTAAGAGCCGGCAACAACTGCTACATGTGGGAGAAGAAGACTAAATGCATGAACGCCTTTTCTGCCCAATCCTCACACGACAGTGTTAAACTTTGGCATCAACGACTAGGCCACATGAACCTGCGTAGTATGGCAACTCTGGTCAACAAGAACTTGATACGTGGAGTACCTCGACTTCAAATAAAAGATAAGATCGTATGTGGAGCTTGCCATCAAGGGAAACAAGTGAAGGTGCAACACAAGAGGGTTCCTGATATACAAACCGTGGCACCATTGGATCTAGTTCACATGGATCTAATGGGACCAATGCAAATTGACAGTCTTGGAGGGAAGAAGTATGTGTTTGTACTAGTTGATGATTTTACAAGATTCACATGGGTCAGATTCATCAGAGAAAAGTCTGAAATGGTGGAGAGTTTTTAAATATGGGCTCTACAGATGATCAATGAGAAAAGAGGAATCAAGAAGATACGCAGTGATCATGGAGGGGAGTTTCAGAATGAACTCATGACTCAATTTTGTGAGAAGAAAGGGATTGCTCATCAGTTCTCAGTCCCCAGGACACCACAACAAAACGGTGTAGTTGAGCGAAAGAACATGACACTGCAAGAGATGGGCAGGGCGATGATACATGGCAACAAGATACCTCAAAGGTTCTGGGCTGAAGTGTTGAGTACTGCATGTTACATCATCAACAGGGTGTATGTGAGAAAAGGGACCACGAAAACACCTTATGAAATGTGGACTGGTAAGACACCTAACCTCGGGTACTTTCATGTTTTTGGTTGCAGGTGATATATATTGAATGACAAAGACTACCTAGGGAAGTTTGACTCAAGAAGCGATGAAGGCATCTTTCTTGGTTATTCAGGGACTAGCACAGCGTACCGAGTGTTCAATAAACGGTCAGCCATGGTTATGGAGTCAGTGAACGTGGTGTTTGATGACTTGTCAGTAATCACCTGGGAGGATCATGAATCAGATGAGGAGACAGAGACACAAGAGATCAGAACAAGAGAAGAAGTATCTGAGACCACTGAACCAGAAGGTGCTTCCCCAACTGAAGTACCTCAGCAAGTACATCGTAATCATTCTGTTAACGATGTGATTGGAGGGCTAGATGAGGGACGTAAGACTCGCGGCAAGGTGATAAACTTCATGGAGATGGTCCAGTTCGCCTGCTTTGTATCCTCCATTGAACCTAAGACACACAATGAAGCACTACGTGATGAATACTGGATTGTGTCAATGGAGGAGGAACTAGAGCAGTTCGCAAGGAATGATGTGTGGGAACTTGTGTTCAGACCCGAGGGAGTAAATCTCGTGGGAACTAAATGGATCTTCAAGAACAAGACTGATAAGCATGGATAAGTGGTCCGTAATAAGGCACGGTTGGTAGCACAAGGGTACTCACAAGTTGAAGGGGTAGACTTTGAAGAAACGTTTGCACCAGTAGCTTGCCTTGAGTCCATCAGGTTGTTCTTAGGAATGGCATGCATTCTGAACTTCAAGGTGTATCAGATGGATGTGAAAAGTGCATTCCTGAATGGGATCTTGCAAGAAGATGTCTATGTGGAGCAACCAAAGGGGTTCGAAGATCACACTCATCCACGACATGTCTACAAGCTGAAGAAAGCATTGTATGGTCTTAAGCAGGCACCTCGAGCATTGTATGAGCGTCTTACCAGCTTTCTAAAAGAAGGAAGTTACATCAGAGGAAGCGTAGACAAGACCCTGTTCTTCATGGAGAACGATCAGAACATTATCATTGTTCAGATCTACGTGGATGACATTATCTTCGGGAGTACTTCGCAGCTAATGGTGGATGAGTTTGTGAAGGATATGACTGACGAGTTTGAGATGAGCATGTGTGGAGAGCTCAAGTACTTCTTGGGGCTTCAAGTAACTCAGTCTGAGAAATGAGTATTCATCTCACAGAGTGCTTATGCCTTCAATCTCGTTAAGAGGTTTGGACTTGAGAACAGCAAAATCGCACGAACTCCAATGAGTACTTCAGTGAAACTTGCAAGAGATGAGGCTGGTGAGGATGTTGATCCAACCTTGTACAAAGGGATGATTGGAAGTCTACTATATCTTATAGCCAGTAGACCAGATCTCTATTTTAGCGTGGGAGTGTGTGCAAGATACCAAGCCAAACCCAAGGTGTCTCACTTTAATGCAGTCAAGCGGATCATCAAGTACGTCAAGGGTACTGAAAGCCTTGGAATACAATTCGCCAAGAATTCCAACAAGAATCTGGTAGGATATTGTGATGCGGATTGGGCAGGATGTGCTGATTGTGAGGGATAAAACTCACTTTCTAATTTAGATTAGGTTAAGATTGGGGAGAAAACAATCGTGGGCTGAACCCCTTAAGAACTTAGAGAATGAATTATGATTGTATTGAGGAATAAGGATTACAAAGATGTTTAAGATGAATACAAAGAATATAATCGAATGATTTGAGAGTTACAACGTGTGTGTAAATTTGTAACTAAGCGTGAATGAATCCCTAGAGAGGGTTTTCTCTGATCTCCTCCTTCTCCTTAAATAGCTCTCAGCCACGTTTGAAGGATCCTAACCAGCCTCCGAGATTTGCTCCGTGAGTTGGGGGATTCTCAAAAGTCTCCTTTTGACCGGGTCCTCCGCAACCAGCCTGAGCTACTCCTGTTAGCTCCTTGTAAATCAGGTCCGGAGCTCTCCTCCGTGACCTGTTTTGTTAACGTTCCTTCCTTAGCAAAAACAGCCTCCGGCCTCTTTTTGACTCTTTTCTCAAAAGATTAATTGCCAATGGGCTTACAGTGGCCCATAGTCAACTCTTATCGTTCTAACCCATTAGTCTCAGCTAGCGGGTCATATTTGGGCCCAACAGTTGCCCCCAGCTTTCGAGATGAGACCTCTTTTCTCGGAAGCTAAAGCTCAACCGCCTGATCTCTATCTCTTTGTTGAGATAGCGACTATGTCTTCGTGTTCCCAAGACTTCTGCCCAATGGGCTTTCTTTTTATCTTTGTTAAGACTTGTGGCCTGAGGAGGCCTTTAAACCGTTGCTTTGTTAGGATCTTCGATCTTCGTCGATGTTTTGATGATTTCCTCGATCGTCTAAGTAGAAGTTTTTACTTCTTTGAACGAAGGATTCTGGGTCCTGTTAATAACAGGTCCCGTAGTCGTTAGACATGAGGTCTAGAAAACTTTCGGGTGAAGGTCGGGGAGTCTGTTGATAACAGGTCCTGTAGCCTTTTAGAGAGAGGTCCCGAGAATGGGTTTCTGGGACCTGAATTTACTTGGGATATCTTTTAGATCTCGAACGCTGCTAAGGGTTTTGCGACCTTAAGTTAAGGTTTTTGGGAACCTGAGAAAATTTTTTTGAAGGGTTTTAAGACCTTGAGTTTGGTTAAGGTTTTAAGACCTTTGATTGAGGTTCTTTGGGAACCTGGATTTGTTTTCGAAGGGTTTTAAGACCTTGAGTTTTGATAAGGGTTTTAAGACCTTAGATTGAGATTCTTTGGGAACCTGAATTTGTTTTCGAAGGATTTTAAGACCTTGAGTTTCGTTAAGGGTTTTAAGACCTTAGATTGAGGTTCTTTGGGAACCTGAATTAGCTTGTTTAAAGGATTTTAAGACCTTTGAGGTTACTAAGGATTTTAATACCTTTGAGGTTATTAAGGATTTTAAGACCTTAGGTTTAGGTTTATGGGGACCTGAATTAGTCTGAAGGATTTGAAGACCTTAGGTTCAGGTCCACGGAGATCTGAATTCGTTCGAAGGATTTTAAGACCTTAGGTCCAGGTTCGTCGGGACCTGGATTCGTTTGAGGGATTTTAAGACCTTAAGTCCAGGTTCGCAGGGACCTGGATTTGTTTGGAGGATTTTAAGACCTTAGGTCCAGGTTCACGGGGACTTGGATTTGTTTGACTTCGAAGTGTAAACTCGAGTCATGAGCTGTGACTTTTTAAGTATGGGATTCATATGATCTTTCTGGATTCGTTCTGAAGTTTTCAAGACTTCCGAATTTACTAAGGACTTAAGTCCTTAGGTTCAGGTTCGTAGGGATCTGAGTTCGTTTGAGGGATTTTAAGACCTCAGGTCCAGGTTTGCAGGGATCTGGATTTGTTTGAAGGATTTTAAGACCTTAGGTCCAGGTTCGTAGGGACCTGGATTTTTTTGAAGGAAAATCAAAATGTTTACATGTAATCGCTTCATTGATAACTTTTATAGAATACATCGTGTTGTAGCAATCATACAGTTGCTGTCTGGGCTATGTGTTTTTAAACATCTGCCCCCTTTGGCTATGATGAACTGCCAAAGGGGGACTGCACTCATGACAGAGTTGCCTACGTACCTAGTCAAGGGATCGAGCCTAACGTAGTTCAAGGAGTTTTAGGTATCTAATGATAGTATCTCCTGAGATTCATGGCGTTCCATGATCGGATTTCAGGTATCCAGGTTCGTGCCTTCAGGAGCCTGTAAATGCCAGGTCGTACCATGTGGATGATCAGATAGGGACCTTTCCAGTTGGTTCCTAGTTTTTCAGCGCACGGCTCTTTGGTATGATTGAAAACTTTTCTAAGTACTAGGTCACCTGCAACGAATTGTCGGGACCTGACTTTTGAGTTGTAATGTCGGGCCATTGCTTGTTGGTAGTTTTGAATGCGAAGCAAGGCTTGGTTTCGCCGTTCCTCGATTAAATCGAGGTTATCTAATAGGAGCTGATCATTGGCTTTGGGGTTAAATGTACAGAGTTCTCGGCGGAGGTTCCCGATGATGGTTTTGGCTGGGACGACAGCCTCCATCCCGTAGGCTAAGGAGAAAGGAGTTTCTTCCGTAGCCTTTCGTGGGGTGGTTCGGCATGCCCAAAGCGCCTCAGGTAGTCTTTCAAACCAAGAACTTTTACAGATTCTGAGACGTTTCTTGAGGTTTGCTAATATCGACTTGTTAGCAGCCTCCGCCTGACTGTTTCTCTGAGGGTATCGAGGTGTCGGCGTAGTGAGACGAATTTTCCACTTGTCGAAAAATGCTTTGAAGTCATTAGATATGAATTGTGACCCGTTATCGGTTATGATTTCGTATGGGACGCCGTGACGGCAGATGATGTCTCTCCATACGAATCATTTGGTTTCGACTTTAGTTACCTGCTGGAGAGCTTCAGCTTCTATCCATTTGGTGAAGTAGTCTGTTAGGACTACAAGGAAGCGTAGCTTTTGCTTTCCTCTTTCTGATTTTACTAGTGGTCCTATGATATCCATGGACCATCTCATGAACGGGTATGGGGCGGATATCGAGGATAGTTTTTCCGTAGGTTGGTGCATAATCGGTGCATGCCTTTGGCATTTGTCACATTGTGACGAATAGATTTCGCAATCAGCGATGATAGTAGGCCAGAAATAGCCTTGTCTTTTTATTCGGGTGGCTAATGCTCTACCGCCAGCATGGTTTCCACAGGAACCATCGTGCATCTCTTTCATGAGTTGGATGGCGTCGAGACCGTGGATGCATTTTAGGTAAGGTCCCGACACGCTTCTTTTATAAAGGGATGATCCCGTTATGCAGTATCTTGCGCTTATCGCTTTAAGTTTTCGAGCCTCCCATTTCTGGGGGGGGGACCTTGCCCTCCGAAATATACTGCATAATCGGTGTTCTCCAATCTTCCCTTCTCATGATTTTGTTGTGAAGAGATACGGGAGGTTCTTGTTCGGGTTCAGGTTCCCGAGGGTTTGGATCCCGAGAAATATCTTCAGGTCCGTTATTGTTGTCAGGAGTATGGATCGTGCCCCCGGAGGTATCTCCAAGGCTGGGAGGGTTTCCAGTTTTGGAGATATCGGCTGTATAAACGAGTGAATCTGAAGTTTGGATCGTGCCCCCGGAGGTGTATTTTTTTAATTTGCGAGTTTTAATTTTCGGGAACCAGAATGTTGTTAGAACTTGGGTTGCTGCTGATTCGGAGCAGCTACCTTATGTTTGCTCTTTCGGTTTGCTATCGATCTCAGTTTTGGTAGCTATGTCGATGCTTGGTTTTTCGATTCCTTCTACAGGTATGATTCGTTTTACTAGGGGATCTGATGTTGGACGCCAATGCAGCTAGCGCATCTGCTGAGGAGTTATCTCCTCGTGGGATTCTCGTTAGCTCGAATTTGTTGAACTGTTTGGTGAGGCTTTGTACGACTTCGAGGTATGCCCCCATTCTTTCGTCCCTCGTTTCATACTCCCCATGAAACTGGCTAGCTACCAATTGTGAGTCGCTGTAAGCATTCAGCTCTCGGATTCCGAGGATTAGGGCGAGTCTCAATCCAGCGATTAATGCTTCGTATTCAGCCTCGTTGTTCGAGGCATTTAATCCGAGCCTGTACGATTGTTCGATGGTTTCTCTGGCTGATGGGGTCAGCCTTAGGCCGATTCCGGAGCCTTGTTTTGATGAGGCTCCGTCGACATACAAGCTCCATTTCGGAGCTTCAGCTCTCGGATCTAGTTGTTCGGATGATAGCTCGATGATGAAATCGGCGAGGACCTGAGCTTTTATGGCTGCTCGGGGTCTATATTCGATGTCGTATTCGCTGAGCGCTATGGCCCACTTAGCTAATCGTCCTGATTGGCTAGGGCTGTGCAGAATCGTGCGTATTGGTTGTGAAGTCATTAAATCAATTGAGCGCGATTGGAAATAGGGTCATAGCTGTTACAACCGCCAGGGCTAATTTTTCCATTGTATGGTATCTGGTCTCGGCGTCTATTAGACTTTTGCTTGTGTAATAGACATGTCTTTGCTCGTTTTGCTCCTCTCGTACCAGCATGCCGCTAACTGCAGCCGTTGATACGGCGAAGTATATGTACAAGGGTTCTCCTGTTACTGGTTTGGATAGGATCGGAGGCTCGGAGAGGTAAGCTTTTAATTGTTTGAAGGCTTCCTCGCATTTCTCGTCCCATAGAAACTTCTTATTATTTTTAAGGAGTTTATAGAACGGGAGGCATTTATCGGTAGATCTGGATATGAATCGATTTAGCGCAGCGATTCGTCCAGTTAGCCTTTGCACTTCTCTGGTTGTCTTAGGTGATGGCATTTACAGAAAGGTAGCTATCTGTTTCGGGTTAGCCTCAATGCCTCTTTCGGTTACGAGATAGCCGAGGAATTCCCCCGAAGGTATCCCGAATGTACATTTCGCGGGATTGAGCTTCATATCGTATTTGTTGAGGATTTCGAAGCATTCTTTTAGGTGCGAAATGTGGTTTTCGCCAACCGATGACTTAACCAGCATATCGTCGATGTAAAATTCCATTGTTTTCCCGAGTTGTCCAGCAAACATCTTGTTCACAAGCCTTTGGTAGGTAGCTCCTGCGTTCTTTAGGCCGAACGGCATGACCTTGTAACAGTAGGTTCCCCGTTCGGTTATAAACGCAGTTTTTTCTTGATCTTCGGGGTCCATCATGATCTGATTGTATCCCGAGAAGGCGTCCATAAAAGATAAAAGCTGGTGGCCGGCTGTAGCTTCAACCAATCGATCGATATGAGGTAAAGGGAAGCTGTCTTTAGGATAGGCCTTGTTTAGGTCGGTAAAATCTACGCAGATCCTCCATTTCCCATTTTTCTTTTTTACCACCACCGGGTTAGCTAGCCAGTCGGGGTATTGGACCTCTCGAATGGATCCAACTTTTGTTAGTCGGTCAACTTCGTCATTTACGGCTTGGGCTTTTTCTGGGCCCAGCTTGCGACGTTTTTGCTTGATCGGTTTGAAAGTTGGGTCTACATTGAGCTTATGAGTGGTGACATTTGGGTCTATGCCCTTCATGTCACCGGTGGTCCATGCGAATGTTTTAACGTTGCTTTTCAGGAAGTCAATTAATTCCTTTTTCATTTCGAGAGGCAGCTCCGATCCGATGTTCACTCGTTTCTCGGGATCGGAGTCGTTAATGCTAACTTGTTCGGTTAGGTTCCTAGGAGGACCTCGAACATTTTGTTGCATCTCTCGGCCTTCCTGGATCTGTAATTGCTATTGGGGTGATTCTTTGAGGATTCCGAATCCTCCCAAGTAACAGATCCTGGATATCTTCTGGCTACCCCATACGGTGGTTATTCCGTCAGGTGTTGGAAATTTCACGCACTGGTGATAAGTGGAGGCTACTGCCTTCATCTTATGGATCCAGGGTCTTCCTAGGATCGCATGGAATGGAGAGGGTTTATCGATGACTACAAAATTGGTCATTTTCATGATTCCTCCGGCTATGACTGGGAGCTTAATAGTTCCCAACGGGGTGACCGTTTCCCCGGAGAAGCCTACGAGGTTAGCTTTTTGACCAATAATTTCATAGTCATCTATTTCCATCCCTTTCAGGGCGTTATAGAAGATAAGATCGACCGAGCTTCCGGTGTCAACCATCAGCTTAGGCACCTCGTAACCTGCTATGTTCAGGGTGACGATTAAGGCATCGTCGTGAGGTCTGTCGAGATCTGATGTCTCGCTCTCCCAGAAAGAAATCTTAATGTTGGATTCGGGATTGGGAGGCTTAGATTGAGCATTAGAACCAGCCTTCCGCACATGGCTCTTGATTGAATTAACTGAGTCTTGACATATATCGGAGCCTCCGAGGATATAATCCACTCTTGAGCTGGGGCTCGAATGAGGTGGTGGTTTGCTTAGGAGGGTCTCGATTTGTGGACTCTTCCCTTGTGGAAATTTCCCAAGGATCATGTCAACTCTTTTCTTGGGAGCTGGTGGTGGCGAATCTGTTTCCTTTTCAGGAGATCTTTCACGTTTTGGAGAGGTGTCTCTGGGACCTCTTTTCTGGTAAGGATGTGGCTTTTTTAGTTCCACGTCCTTTAGTTCCTCAGCTACGAATTTAGCTGCCAACTGTCGTTGGAGGTCCCAGCACTCCTCAGTTGAGTGCCCTTTTCGATCGTGATAAGAGCAGTGTTTGTTCTCATCGTAGCCTTTTGTCCAGGGAGTTTTGCTTGTCGCAGCAACAGGTTTTTCCTGTTGGACTTCCTCAACAGCATACGAGTGTTCTCCCTGGGTCTGATGGCTCCGAGAGCTCCCTTTTCTAGGGGATCCTTTTGCTTTCGAGGTTTCACCTTTCGGGTGACTCTGGGATTTCTTATGGATTTTATCCAGTGCAGCTGTTTCCTCCTCCAAGGTAATGTATCTCGATGCTTTGTGAAGAGCATCATCGATAGTTGGGGGAGGGTTAAGCGTTAGCTCGGACCAGAATTCTGATTTGTACCAGAGGCCTCTTCTAAAGGCTTCGATGGCAACTTGATCGTTGGGATTCGAGAGCTTAGTTCTGACTGCTCTGAATATTTCGGTATAGACTCGTAACTAATCTCCCATTCCTTGTCTTATTTACCAGAGGTCGGCCTCGAAAGCTTACTTTAGGATATGGATCGAGTATTACTTCATGAAGGCGTTGGTGAGCAGGTCGAAATTGTCTATTAAGTTCGGCTCAAGGCTTGAAAACCATTCGAGAGCTGTTCCGACCAAGTTTTCGGTGAAGGTTCTGCAGTAACGCATCTCGCATTCTTCTCTTGTGAAGTGAGCTTTCACGATAGCTAATCGGAAGGCTCTCAAATGAGCCTTAGGATCTGAGGTCCCATCATATTCGGGGATCCTAATTTTCCGGGTATCTCTTATGTAAGAGCTAGCGTTTTGTTTGTGAATGGGGTCCCACGGATTTCCTCAATCAAGCTCTCAATTTCGGGACCTGAGCTCACTTTGTGAACTTGAGCATTCAACTTTTAGGGAGCTGCGTGAGTCTACTCCACATATCTGCGAATAGCCTTAGGTCCCTCTAGAGGAAGGACAAATGGATCATTATTAGGTACCTGGCGAACAGGTTCCTGACGGAGTCGAGTTTGGTCATTATTCCAGGCAGACACCTGGCTAAATTGCTCACTAGCTCTTGGGTTATTTTGATGAGTGTCACCAGTGGGATGAGCTGCGGGTTCAGCTTCTGCCCTTTAATGAGCACCCAGATTCAGGGTTACATCCCCAGCTCGATAAGCCGAAGCAGATGTAATTCTGCCTCCAGAAAGAAAGGATATTCCTTCTCCTGACCTGAAAACAGGTGGAGGAGTAGGCAAGCGTGTGCTGGTCAGTAACCTGATCGAGCGTAGAGCTGGTTGTCGCTACGTTACTTCCCATAGCGCTAGTTACAGGTGGGTTAAATGCAGGAGCTGTTCCAGCATAGGGTGTTTGGAGAATAGGTTCCTGCCTATCTGGAACAGTGCTCTTCAAATCGTTGCTGCTGAGCAGTTAGCTGTTGCAACGTACGCTCATTCTCTTGAGCTCTGTCTACTAACTGCACTATCATTCGACGGATCTCAGACAGCTGAGCCTCCGATTGATTCGGAGCGGGTTGACACTGAGGGTTCTTGGGGGCTGTTACCCCAGAGACGGTACTGAGGGTTCTTGGGGGCTGTTACCCTAGAGACGGTTTTCACTGGAGAACCTTGGGTTAGTTATTCCAGTGGTAGTCTTATCGGGTTGAGCATCAACCGAAGGCCAAAAGCTGTTGCTCTGAGCGGTGATCAGTGCATTGAAGCTCTGGGATCAGTGCATTGGAGCCTCCGTTGTTTGCTGAGCCATAGCTCTGGGAAGTTATCGTATCAGATACGTGTCACGTAACATACCAGGTTCTGGTCAGGTATCGTATCCAAAGGTCATGTCTTCAATTACAGAAGACCTTTGGATAAGAGATAACAGATCTCAAGACCTTTGGATAAGAGTTCTCAGGACCTTTCGGTAATAGGTCTCGGGACCTTTCGATAAGAGGTCTCGTGACCTTCGGATAAGAGGTCTCGGGACCTTTCGATAAGAGGTCTCGAGACCTTTCGATAACAGGTCTCGTGACGTTCAGATAAGAGGTCTCGGGATCTTTAGATAGTTGGGCCTGGTTCTGGCTAGGTATTGTATCTGGTACCTGTTTGGTATCGCACCAGGTACCTGTCCGATATCGTACCAGGCTCCGATTCGGCTGGGATCTCCCAAAAGTCTCTTGTTCAGGTTCGCGGGGACCTGAGGCTGAGGTCTCACAGGAGCCTCATGTTCAGCTTCGCGGAGACCTGAGGCTGAGGTCTCATAGGAACCTTTCGCTCAGATTCGCGGGGACCTGAGGTTGAGGTCTCATAGGAGCCTCTTGCTCTGGTTCACTGGAAACCTGAGGTTGGATCTCATAGGAGCCTCCTTTCAGATTCATGGGGACCTGAGGCTGAGGTCTCATCGGAGTCTCTCGCTCTGGTTCACTGGAAACCATAGGTTGGATCTCATAGGAGCCTCCTTTCAGATTCGTGGGGACCTGAGATTGAGGTCTCGTCGGAGCCTCTCGCTCTGGTTCACTAGAGACCTGAGGATGGATCTCGTAGGAGCCTCTTGTTCATGTCCACATAGAGAATTGCAGAAATCTGCACAGATTTTGCACATTGCGGACTGGGTTTTGCACGGAACATCTTCTGATAAAACTTTGAGAAAATGGTGTACGCACGGATTTTGCACGGAACAGTTCTCTGATGAAACTTTCAGAAAACATGTCCCCTCGGATTTTGTACGGTTTCTGATAAAACTTTTAGAAACCTGTAAATGCACGGATTTTGCACGGAAAGTTTTTATAAAACTTTCAGAATTCAGGGTGATCCAAATCATGGTCGATGGGATCCATTCTCAAGTTACGGAGTGAAGGATTCAATTATCTCGTCCCCACAGACGGCGCCAATTGTGAGGGATAAAACTCACTTTCTAATTTAGATTAGGTTAAGATTGGGGAGAAAACAATCGTGGGCTGAACCCCTTAAGAACTTAGAGAATGAATTATGATTGTATTGAGGAATAAGGATTACAAAGATGTTTAAGATGAATACAAAGAATATAATCGAATGATTTGAGAGTTACAACGTGTGTGTAAATTTGTAACTAAGCGTGAATGAATCCCCAGAGAGGGTTTTCTCTGATCTCCTCCTTCTCCTTAAATAGCTCTCGGCCACGTTTGAAGGATCCTAACCAGCCTCCGAGATTTGCTCCGTGAGTTGGGGGATTCTCAACAGTCTCCTTTTGACCGGGTCCTCCGCAACCAGCCTGAGCTACTCCTGTTAGCTCCTTGTAAATCAGGTCCGGAGCTCTCCTCTGTGACCTGTTTTGTTAACGTTCCTTCCTTAGCAAAAACAGCCTCCGGCCTCTTTTTGACTCTTTTCTCAAAAGATTAATTGCCAATGGGCTTACAGTGGCCCATAGTAAACTCTTATCGTTCTAACCCATTAGTCTCAGCTAGCGGGTCATATTTGGGCCCAACACTGATGACAGGAAAAGTACGAGTGGAGGCTGTTTCTTTTTGGGTCACAATCTCATATCATGGATGAGCAAGAAGCAGAATTCTGTGTCACTATCTACTGCATAAGCCGAATACATTGCCATGGGAAGCTGTTGCACACAACTGATTTGGATGAAGCAAATGTCAGCTGACTACGGAATGATGTCTGGACCCTTTTTGGTACACTATGACAACAAAATTGCAATTGATATCTCAAGGAATCCAGTCTAGAATTCGAGGACAAAGTACATAGACATACGACACCATTTCATCAGAGAACTGGTTGAAGACAATCAGGTAGTAATTGAGCATGTTGTCACTGATTTACAATTGGCTGATATTTTTACTAAACCCCTTGATCTTAATCGATTTGTCACGCTAAGAAATGCCATTGGGGTATGTAACCTTGATTGTTGAGTCAAGTGATGCAGGGTCTTACACAGGTGCTAGTTCAGGAGGTACATATGATTCGGATTATGTTTGGCACTTAAGAACACTGTGGAAAAGAGCTGCCTGTTGTACCGTTGATCCTGCTGAGAGGTACAAGTTTTCACGTGTATGGATGATCAGAGTACCCATAAAAAGCAACAACATCACCTCACAAGAAGGGTGATGAAGTTCAAAAGAGAAAAAAAAATAACAAAAAAAAGGAATGGGGAGCACTCGCACACGTTGAATAAGGAAGTGAAAAACCCACCAGGATTGATGAAGGTACAACAGTGTGAAAGCTAGCCATAAAAGACTATTGAGTCCACCAGATCGTACAATCTACGAGTCTCATATGTGCAGATTGAACTAGGTGCTGAATCAGATCAGACACAACATGTTCTAAAAGGTACAAAATCAATCGTGTCTTCAAAAACCCATTCTGACTAAGGCCAATTGTGATATGTGACATGTGTTTAATTGCTATGCTGAGAGTCTAATGATGCATTATGATTCGAGAATGTGGTTGCTTAAGTCTAATGGGTTTGGATGAGAGAAATAAAATGTGCACATTGAATAAAGAGAAGTGTACTAGTTCAGGGACCAGATGTGCAAATTTCGGACAAGTTGGTTGAGTTTCCCTCTTAGTGGAGATAGTGGGCAAAACCCTAAATGGTTCCCTATTTACTTCAAGAGCATCCACCTCTGCACTTCCCAATCGAAACCTGATCTTGCCTCATTTCGAAGATGAAGAACTCCAAGAAGTCTGTCGCCGCATCCTCCTTAGCAAATCCACCTGTGCATGCCACATCTGAGCAAACTCGGCTGCATCTTGCTGACGGAGAACCTGAATCATCACCTCCTCTCAACGATCAGCCAACCGCGACAACTCTTCCTAAGGTTACCGAGGAGCTCGAGTCTTTCAACACCGCACACGAGAAGACTCAGTCGGAGGAGAGTGATGAACATCAGGGCACATCGCAACGAATGGATGCGATTCTCGAGACATCTACAGTACCTAAGCCAGCGACTGATCCAGAAGACGCTTTAGCAAAGTCCTCGGCTTCTCCAACTGCATCTGAGCCAGAAGAGAAGCACACCGTTTCTGGATCAGTGGAGGAACCAGAGGAACAAGAAGAGAACGAGGAGAAGGCCAACGAATCTCGTGAGGAGGTGGATCTGGTCTTGGCAATCGCCAAGAAGGCCAAGGAAGCGGTAGAGTTGAGTTCCACATCTGAAGGTACTCCACCGGCTAAGACAAGGAAGAAGCGGGTCTTGGAAAGGTTGGGCCTTCCAGCCTCCAAAAAAGGTAAAACCGGAGAAGCGAGTACGCCGTCTCAATCTCAGCTACCAGGAGATGCAGCCCAATCTCCTCCTCGAGCGAGAGAGACCTCTGTTTCAGGACGACTGAAGTCACGAAAGATGGGAGGTTGTGAGGGGTAAAACTCACTCTCTAGTTTACGTTAGGTTTAGATTGGGGAAAAGACAATCGTGGGCTGAATCCTGTTAGAACTTAAAGAATGAATAAGATTGTATTGACGAATAAGGATTACAAAGATGATTAAGATGAATACAAAGAAATCTCTAAACGATTTTGAATGATAATATATGTGATAGTTCGTAGAAAAGTCCGTCATTTTCTCTTCATTTCTTCCTCCTTTAAATAGCCTCAGGTCCCGTTTAACCTCTCCTGATTAGTCTCTGAGATTCCCTCCGTAAACTGAGGGATTTGCAACAGCTTCCTTTTGTTGCAAGGAGGTCCTTGTGTTGGATCAGGTTCCTGGATGTTATTGCGGCCGGGGGTCGTGCCCCCAGGGGTAATCCTTCGGTTAGGTCCCCTGGGACCTAATTCTGGAGGAATGTCGTTAACTTCTGGGGTTGGGATATTGTCTTCGGCTGAAGTTTCAGGTTCAGGGGAATATCTCGTTCTGCGAGTGTTTACTCTGAAGACAAGTGTGCTTGGAGGCTGGGTCGTACCCCCGGTGATGTGCTTTTTGAATTTGCGAGTTTTGGTTTTTGGGAACCAGAATGTTGTTAGGACTTGGGTTGCTGCTGATTCGGAGCAGCTACCTTCTGTTCGCTCTTTTGGTTTGCTATCGATCTTAGCTTTGGTAGCTATGTCGATGCTTGGTTTTTCGATTCCCTCTACGGGTATTCTCTCCTCGTGGGATTCTCGTTAGCTCGAATTTTCTGAACTGTTTGGTGAGGCTTTGTACGACTTCGAGGTATGCCCCCATTCTTTCGTCCCTTGTTTCGTACTCCCCATGAAACTGGCTAGCTACCAGCTGTGAGTCACTGTAGGCATTCAGCTCTCGGATTCCGAGGCTTAGGGCGAGTCTTAACCCTGCGATTAGTGCTTCATATTCGGCCTCGTTATTTGAAGCATTAAATCCGAGCCTGTAGGATTACTCGATGGTTTCTCCGGCTGACGAAGTCAGCCTTAGACCGATTCCGGAACCTTGTTTTGATGAGGCTCCGTCGACATACAGGCTCCATTCCGGAGCTTCAGCTCTCGGATCTAGTTGTTCGAACGATAGCTCGATGATGAAGTTAGCGAGGACCTGAGTTTTTATGGCTGCTCGGGGTCTATATTCGATGTCGTATTCGCTGAGCTCTATGGCCCACTTAGCCAATCGTCCTGATTGGCTAGGGCTGTGTAGAATTGTGCGTATTGGCTGTGAGGTCATTACCACGATCGAGTGTGATTGGAAGTAAGGTCGTAGCTTTCTGGCAGCTTTTACGACTGCCAGAGCTAACTTCTCCATGGTGGGGTATCTGGTCTCGGCGTCTATTAGACTTTTGCTTGTGTAATAGACAGGTCTTTGCTCGTTCTGCTCCTCTCGTACCAGTACGCCGCTAACCGCAGCAGTTGATACGGCGAGGTATAGGTACAGGGGTTCTCCTGTTACTGGTTTGGATAGGATCGGAGGCTCGGAGAGGTAAGCTTTCAGTTGTTTGAAAGCTTCCTCGCATTTCTCGTCCCATAGAAACTTCTTATTATTTCTTAGAAGTTTGTAGAACGGGAGGCATTTATCGGTGGACTTAGATATAAATCGATTCAAAGCTGCGATTCGTCCAGTCAGTCTTTGTACCTCCCTAGTTGTCTTAGGTGACGACTTTTCCAAAAAGGTCGCTATCTGTTTCGGATTGGCTTCGATACCTCTTTCGGTGACGAGGTAACCGAGGAATTCGCCCGAGGGCACTCCAAAGGTGCATTTTGCGGGGTTTAGTTTCATATCGTATTTGTTGAGGATATCAAAGCATTCTTTTAGGTGAGAAATGTGATTTTCCCTAGCTGAGGATTTAACCAGCATATCGTCAATGTATACCTCCATGGTTTTTCCGAGCTGTCCAGCGAACATTTTGTTCACAAGCCTCAGGTAGGTAGCTCCCACGTTTTTTAATCCGAATGGCATTACCTTGTAGCAGTAGGTCCCGTGCTCGGTTATGAATGCAGTTTTTTCTTGATCTTCAGGATTCATCATGATTTGATTATATCCCGAGAAGGCATCCATAAAGGACAAGAGCTGATGGCCAGCTGTCGCCTCAACGAGGCGATCGATGTGAGGTAACGGAAAACTATCTTTTGGGCAAGCGTTGTTTAGGTCGGTGAAATCTACACAGATCCTCCACTTCCCGTTTTTCCTTTTCACTACTACGGGGTTAACTACCCAATCGGGGTAGTGTACTTCTCGGATGGAGCCTGCTTTCGTGAGTCGATCTACTTCGTCGTTGACAGCTTGGGCTTTTTTGAGGCCTAGCTTACGGCGTTTTTGTTTGATCGGTTTGAAAGTAGGATCTACGTTGAGCTTGTGAGTGGTGATATTTGGGTATATACCCTTCATGTCGCCAGTGGTCCATGCGAATGTTTTGACGTTGCTTTTCAGGAAGTCGATTAATTCCTTTTTCGTTTCGAGAGGCAGCTCCGATCCGATGTTCACTTGTTTTTCGGGATCAGAGTCGTCGATGCTAATTCGTTCGGTTAGGTTCCTAGGGGGACCTCGAATATTTGTTGCATCTCTCGGCCTTCCTGGATCTGTAGTTGCTATTGGGGTGATTCTTTGAGGATTCCGAATCCTCCCAAGTAACAGATCCTGGAGATCTTCTGGCTACCTCGTACGGTGGTTATTCCGTCAAGTGTTGGAAATTTCACGCATTGGTGATAAGTGGAGGCTACTGCCTTCATCTTATGGATCCAGTGTCTTCCTAGGATCGCATGAAATGGAGAGGGCCTATCGATGACCACAAAATTGGTTATTTTCATGATTCCTCCAGCTATGATCGGGAGCTTGATAGTTCCCAAAGGGGTGACTATTTCCCCGGAGAAGCCTACAAGGTTAGCTTTCTGACCAATAATTTCATAGTCATCTATTTCCATTCCTTTCAGGGCATTATAGAAGATAAGGTCGACCGAGCTTCCGGTGTCAATCATCAGCTTAGGCACCTCATGACCTGCTATGTTCAGGGTGACGATTAAGGCGTCATCGTGAGGTCTGTCGAGATCTGATGTCTCGCTCTCCTAGAAAGAAATCTTAGTGTTGGATTCGGGATTGGGAGGCTTAGATTGAGCATTAGAAACAACCTTCCGTACATGACTCTTGATTGAATTAACTGGGTCTTGACATATATCGGAGCCTCCGAGGATATAATCCACTCTCGAGCTAGGGCTCGAATGAGGTGGTGGTTTGCTTAGGAGGGTTTCGATTTGTAGACTCTTCCCTTGGGGAAATTTCCTAAGAATCATGTCAACTCTTTTTTTGGGAGCTGGCGGTGGCGAATATGTTTCCTTCTCGGGTGATCTTTCGCGTTTTGGAGAGGTGTCTTTGGGACCTCTTTTCTGGTAAGGAGGTGGTTTTTTGAGTTCCACGTCCTTTAGTTCCCAAGCTACGAATTTAGCTGCCAACTGTCGTTGGAGGTCCCAAAATTCCTCGGTTGAATGCCCTTTTTGATCGTGGTAAGAGCAGTGTTTGTTCTCATCGTAGCCTTTTGACTAGGGGGTTTTGCTTGTCGCGGCAATAGGTTTTTCCCGTTGGACTTCTTCGACAGCATAAGAATGTTCTCCCTAGATCTGATTATTCTGGGAGCTCCCTCTTCTAGACGATCCTTTTGCTTCCGAGGTTTCACCTTTCGGGTGATTCTGGGATTTCTTATGGATTTTGTTCAGTGCAGCTGTTTCCTCCTCCAAGGTAATGTATCTCGATGCTTTGTGAAGAGCATCATCGATAGTTGGGGGAGGGTTAAGCGTTAGCTCGGACCAGAACTCTGATTTGTACCAGAGGCCTCTTCTGAGGGCTTCGATGGCAACTTGATCGTTGGGGTTCGAGAGCTTAGTTCTGACTGCTCTGAATTTCTCGATGTAGATTCGTAACGAATCTCCCATTCCTTGCCTGATTTTCCAGAGGTCTGCCTCGGAAGCTTGCTTGAGGATATGGGTTGAGTATTGCTTCATGAAGGCGTTGGTGAGCTGGTCGAAGTTATCTATTGAGTTTGGCTCGAGACTTGAAAACCATTCGAGAGCTGTTCCGACCAGGTTCTCAGCAAAGGTTCTGCAATAACCTGCTTCGCATTCTTCTCTTGTGAAGTGAGCTTTCACTATAGCTAAGCGGAAGGCTCTCAAATGAGCCTTTGGGTCTGAGGTTCCCTCATATTCGGGGATCCTAATTTTTTGGGTATCTCTTATGTGAAAGCTAGCGATTTTGTTCGTGAATGGGGTTCCACGGGTTTCCTCAATCAAGCTCTCGATTTAGGGAGCTGAGCTTGTTGTTTTGTGTATTTGAGCGTTCAACTTTTGGAGAGCTGCGTGAGTTTGCTCCATGTATCGGCGAATAGCCTCAGGTCCTTCTAGGGGAAGGACGGTTGGGTCGTCATGATGAATCTGATGAGGAGATTCTTGATGGAGTCGAGCGTCGTCGTTCTCCCAAGTGTTAGGTGAGATAAATCGCTCGCTAACTCTAGGGCCACCTTGAGGGACGAGACCAGGGGGGTGAGCTATAGGATCAGCTTCCGTCCTCGGGTGGCTGTCTCGATTAGGGATTGCGCTCCCATTTTGGTAAGCTGAAGTTGATGTTCTTCCCCTGGGAGGGAAAGACATTCCTTCTCCGGACCTGAAAATAGGTGGTGGAGGCGGTAATCGTGTGCTCTGTTCGTGAACCCTATTGGGTGCAGAGCTTGTCGTCGCTGTGTTACTTCCCATAGCGCTAGTTATAGGTGGACTGAATACTGGGGTTGTCCCAGTACGAGGTGTCCGGGGAACAGGCTCTTGCCCATCAGGAGCAGTGCTATTTGGGGAAAAATCCAGGCATCCGCGAGGGAAGGTGGATTCGGTCAGTCGGTCTCGGAAGGTGACTCCCGATCCTTGTCGTTGCGACAGATGAGTCGTCTCGGTTAGAGATCTAGTCACTTCCTCGAACCGTTGCTGTCGAGCAGTTAGCTGCTGCAACGTGCACTCGTTATCCTGAGCTCTTTCTACCAATTGTACCATCATTCGACGCATCTCGGATAGCTGAGCTTCCGAATGATTCGGAGCGGGTTCACGCTGTGGGTTTTCGGGGTGTGTGACCCCCGAGTTGTTCCCCCTGGAAGATCTTGGATCGGTCATTCCAGTTTGGTTTGGTTGAGCGTTAGCTGGAGGCTGTTGCTCGGATCGGTGATCGGCGGATCGAGGTTCTGGATTCTGGGGATCCGGGTCTCTCCTGTTCGGTGAGCCGTCGATCAGGATCATGGGATCGGGGATGGATGGGCTCGTTGCCTGGTTGGATGGATCCATTCTCAAGTTACGGAGTGAAGGATTCAATTATTTGTTCCCCACAGTCGGCGCCAAAATGTGAGGGGTAAAACTCACTCTCTAGTTTAGGTTAGGTTTAGATTGGGGAAAAGACAATCGTAGGCTGAATCCTGTTAGAACTTAAAGAATGAATAAGATTGTATTGACGAATAAGGATTACAAAGATGATTAAGATGAATACAAAGAAATCTCTAAACGATTTTGAATGATAATATATGTGATAGTTCGTAGAAAAGTCCGTCATTTTCTCTTCATTTCTTCCTCCTTTAAATAGCCTCAGGTCCCGTTTAACCTCTCCTGATTAGTCTCTGAGATTCCCTCCGTAAACTGAGGGATTTGCAACAGCTTCCTTTTGACCGAATCATACGCCTCTATCTTCGTATCCTAGGCTGTTTTATTAGGTTCATGTGAGAGAAGCCGGACCTCTTCCTCGTGACCTCTTTCTCGTGACCTCTTTTATCGAAATTCTTGGAAATAGCCTCCGTCCTTAGGTGAGCTCCATTCTCCTTTGAAATGACAATTCACGCGTGGCCCATTATTAGGCTTAATTTGATTGATCCGCTAATTTCAGCTAACGGGCCATATTTGGGCCCAACAGAGGTCAGAGTTCTTCCCCAACTACACCAGCTAACAAACAAAGGTATGATCAGTTTGTAGACCGTAGCTTTCTGCCTGAACGTAGTGTGGATGTTGAGGAACCGGATCAGTGGGGCTATGTTGAGATTATCAGGAAAGGGGGTATGGTCTCAACTGTATCAGCTCTTGTGAGCTATGTGGAACAGGTGGTGGCTGAGTTTTATGCGGGTCTTCCGGAGGTGAAGTTGGAAGATGATGTTGGTGAGGTTGGAGTGAAGGTCAGGGGAAAAGTTTATCAGTTTTCTCCCTCAGTTATCAACGTGTACTTCGGTCTATCTGAAGTGTCTGAAGAAGAGGCGTTGGAGGAAGAGCATGCGGATGCTGTAACAGTCACTGAACTAGTTGAGTTCTTGACTGAGAAGACGAAAAAGACTTGGTCTAACCTGACCACCACTGATCTCTCTCCACGCTATGGTGCTCTCATGATCATTGCTGCTCATAATTGGATTCCCTCCACACACAAGACACATGTCTCCATTGAAAGAGCCAAGCTGATCTACAAGATGGCGCACAGTGTGAAGGTTGACTTGGGGAACTTGATCTTCAAGAAGATCATGAACCTGGGGGTGATCCAGCGCAATGACTCACGGTGGCTGATTTTCCCTCACCTCATCATGGGAATTCTCCAGAAGCAACACTCTCTTCAGCCAAAGAGTGTTGAGAAGGCAATACGTCCTGTGGCGTATAAGAAGGACAAGAGAGTTGGAGAAAACTATGAGCTACTCAAGGCTAAAACAAAGGGTAAGGGAAAAGCGGCACCATCTCCTGCTCTTACCACGCGTTCAGCTCGTCCTCCGCATGCTCCAACACCTCCAGCTTCAAGTGGCAGGACTGGTCCTTGCAGGGTCTCTGTAGTTGAGCTGGGCACGATCACTGTTCCTCAAGGGTTGATGACGCAGACAGAGCTTCAAGAGGCACTTCAGGACACAGCCAAGGAGTTGCAAGCTCTGACCGATGTCGTGGTTGACCTTTCTCGTGTTGTGTCTGGTTAGCTCATCTCTCTCCTTACCCTCCTTGTTCTTAATTTCTGTTTGGTTTTTAACATGTGTGCTCACAAGCAGGGGGAGAAGATTGAGATGAAGGCAAGGATTGTGAGGGAGCAATGTTGTCACTTCACTTTTGTTTTCTGTTTGCATCGTACTTACCAATTGCACTACTTGCTGCAACTGGATTTGATTTCCGTTTAAGATAATTCGTAGATTATGGGGGAGTACTTATGTGTGTTATTCTCTCTTGAAAATGTATTAAGTATTTGAACCTCTTATTTTATGAATTCTAAGTACAGTTTGCCTTCGTGAATTGTTCCTCCAAGTTGTGGTTGTATGTGTGTGGTTGTTTGACTTCATCTCAGGTACTTGTGAGACGCACAAATTAAAAAGGGGGAGATTGAAGATGCATGCTGCAGACGAAGCTGAAGTAGTTCATGAAGTACGACATGAACTACTGGGTGAAACGCGGAGTCAAGAGCTGAGCAAGAAAAGGAAGGAGCCTTTAATACAAATGTGAAGATATTTATCAAGGCGTGGGCGTTAAGGAAAAGAAGTGGAGAATAAGCAACCGATGGAGAAAAGAAGAAGGTTGTCTTATTCGCTGAAACAGAAAATGGAAAGTTTCCATTGGGTAGTCTTTAGGGTTTTCTCTCTAGGTATAAAGAGAGAGTCGACGGGGTTGTAGTCGATACACACACGGGGTGAGCCTTTAGCTAGATAGAGTTTTGTTAGTCCGAGTAAGGTGAGACAAAAGTTCTAAGAGTTAGAAGCAATTCAACGACTGTGGTAAGTCTTGAATTGGTTAGGCTAGTCAACAAGTCAAGTTGTTCTTGAGCTTAGTTGAGAATTACTTTTCAAAAGAACTTGTGTGTACTTTTAAAAGGATTTATCTAGTCCTAATTTCTTGGAAAGGTTACTCGTGTAAGCGCAAGAGTAGTGCAATACAGAAACTAGAACACACAGTAATGCACGAGTAATCTTTCCAAGAAATTACGACTAGATAAATCCTTTTAAAAGTACACACAAGTTCTTTTGAAAAGTACACACAAGCTCCTCGAACAGAGCTAGACAGTTTTTCATTGTGGACTCGCAAAGAGCCGTGATGTCATGTGTGTCTTCCACGTTGGTCTCCGGTAGACCGTCAGGATGGTCTCGAACCGGAAGGAAGGTAGTCCATCAAGAGCGTTGGTTCCATGGTACCGAAGGAGGCGATTGTGGTTGTAGACGGTGTTGACGAATGTGACGTGGAAGCCTTTGGTGTGGAGAAGTTTAGCCAGTTTCAGCATGGGATTGATGTGGCCTTGGGCTAGGTAAGGCACGCAAGCTACATGTGGTTTTTGTTTGTTATTAATGGCATGAGATTCCATTTTTTCTCTTCCTCGTCCGACAAGTACAATGTGATTTTTTTTGTTCGCTTAAACTTTGACAAACACCCTTTTATAAAAAGTAAGTCGACATTGTGTGTTTTCTGTAAGAATATTTTATATTCTGTATGACCTATGTGTATATTGGTTTAATATAAAGTTGAAGTTTTTATTAGTGTTTTTAGATTCTAATATAAAAGACGATACCGTGATGGATCAATTTCGATTAATGAGTTAGAATTCGGGTGTATTGATAACCCTCCTACTTTACTTTATATTTATAAATGTCTTTAATCTTATAATCATATATATAAATATGTAAAAGATAATAATAAAGGAATATATTACCATAAGATTTAATGCATATGATTATATATTAATACAATTAAAATACCAAAGAGATGTATTGGAGAATTGTGTTGGTTACAACACAACCCTTTGTTTATTATAAAAAGAACCCACTCATGCTTTTGTTTGTACGTGAGAAAAAATGTCTCGAAAACACTTTTTTTTTTGGTAATCCAGGTATCCAAAGCCCAATGGGCCCTGACTAGCCCACTGCGTGCGTCCCGAAGGCGGCAAGAGTGGATCCTGGAGGCCGCATAACCCAATGTTAAATTTTTCTGCGGTGGCCCGGGAAAGTGTTTGCAACCGTGTTATAATGTCAAATCACATTATAACAAAAGTGATTGTCAAAGAGAAATTAAGGAAATTTTGGGATTTCTTGTCCATCAAAGAAATTACCAAAAGGGAAAAGGTTAAAGAGAAAAACATCAAGAGGTGAAATTGCATCCAAACATGGATCAAGGTTAATGATTATTACTTCTTCTTTAAAAAATATATTAGGGTTGAATTATTTTAAATCTAGAATATGGTTTTGGAATAGATTTCATAATAGAAATCATGAAAATTAATCTTACATTTTCTGGACAACACCATGTGTCGGTTGTCAAATAAAAACAACGTGACGTGCCAATATTTTCTACACCTATTCAGATTCCATTTTCTTTTCTTTGTTTAGCTTTCTTCATGTTTCATTTTGGGATTGGAGGGACTTAAATCTTGTGCTTATCTTTTTAAAAGGTTATTTAGATACCAATTGTGCAACCTTTGTTTATGTACATTCTAAATTCACATACTTATAAAACAAAACTCATCTGCACTTTTCTTTTGAAAGCCAAACAATCATCTACACTTGCCATAAAATTGTCGATTTACCCGGATACAAACGACTTACCACGTATAACAAAAATATTGTTCTCACAATTTTTTTTTAAAAAAAATTTAAATAATAAATAAGTATTGTGAACTTAAAGAAAATAGAAGGAAAATTGGTGTGTCTTTATTAAGCAATAAAATATCTTTATATAGAGATTACGAGGTTTAAACCGACATTAGTAAAAATGAAATAATACAAATACTATTACAACTTGGAAAGGAAAACATTCAAAACCAATATGAAAAAAGTTTTCTCTTTGCCGAAAATCCTAAACTTATTTGGCCTAGATTTAGTAAACTTCTATGTAATAGGTTCATGGTTGGGCCGGTAACGGTTAGTAAACCTCTAAATAAGTATTGACCTCATTTTGCCGTTTTCTGACTTAGGCGTTTCTACGATTTTATCGAAATAATATTGCTAAAACGACATTGTCCGAGAGTTAGGATCTTTCGTATGGAGCGTATGACTCTAGGTGTTTAGTTAGCCGTTACCGTCTCATACGATTTACCCGATCTTTTCTCGAGAAAACAAGTTCTTTCGGTAAAGTTCCAATGTCAACCCTGATCGAGACGGAACAAAGATAAGTTCGAAAAAGTACCAAAATAAAAAAAAAGTCTGTTTTGATCATTTTCTTTCTTGAAATCTATTTTTGTGACAAAATTTTCAAAAATGTTTATTTGAGAAAAGTCTGTTTTGATCATTTTCTTTCTTGAAATCTATTTTTGTGACAAAATTTTCAAAAATGTTTATTTGAGAAATTTGTTCAATAATTTATATACATAAATGTAAATGTACCTTATACATCTAATACTTTATTGGTATCATCATATTCACTTGTTACTTGGATGTTTCCCATGGGAAACTTTGCAAAAAGAAAGATAGATTGCCATCATCCTATTGTATAGATTTAGTGTCGAAGATTTATATTATGTCCAAACCTAGTTTTGTATATAAATGCACCTCGAAAAACAAAACAAAATTCAGTTTTTGTGAAAGGAATCGATGAATTATTAGTTTCTCCAAAACCAAATATTATTAGATTGTACATACAAAAAAAAAAAACTAAAAGAATTAAAAAAAAAAAAAAAAAAACAATGAAACTAAACGGTAACAACTCTAACTTGTTCTTCGTTCACAACCTTCCAGCAATTTCGGAGATCTTCAAGCACCGGAGGTAGAAAAATTGTGTAAAGAGGTTCAATGAAAGCGGCTAGGAACCATAATGAACATGGAATACCGAACCATAGGGTCAGACTCGGAGAAATAAAATAGAGGAGTTGGAGGAGAATAGCGAAGCCAAAGATGTGACAGATGCGTCCCAAGATGTACATGTCATAAGCTTGGACTAGGAAAATTGCCCAGGACCAAACCACGCAACTCGCTAAGCCAGAAGCGCCGTAACAAATAATGCAAATCTGGAAATAATTGTTATTTGCGGTAAAAGGAATCTTGTGGTGTGCCATATACAGGATTGCTGCAACGTTGAGGATTATGAGGATGAAGCCCATCACAAAGTCGTATTGTAAGTTCTTGTTTGTCCTGCAGCAACAATTTAAACCATTATTTTAGCCTAGAGAATCAATTTAGTATAGTAATGAATTAGTAAAACAGAAAAATCCATCTGGTTCTCACCACCAAGTACGGAAAAGAGAAGGATATACTTGGAGAACAGTAGCTGTAGGCATAGCATCAGCAACAGTTGTACCAGTCATGGCTTTCTTTGATAATTAATTGGTAACTGTGTAAAGGAAGACTCTCTGCAATCAAAGATGGATGTAGCCCCTCCTCCGTCCCCTAATGATATATATACAGATATGTTTGCATAAGCCAAAATCCTCATTCCACGCGTGATTAGGATTTTTTTTTTTTTTATTTGTTTTCCTTTTTCAGTCACAAAAGTACATCTTATCTCTAATATTCTATAACAAAAAAAAAAAAACATCCGATAATCCTTTAAAAAAATAATTATTTTAATTTTCAATTTTGCTGTTATTTAATTTCTAATTAATATTTTTAAAGTATATTTCCTCAACAGATGAAATTCTTTTTGTCATGCACTCTTTCACTTCTTATGGTAGCACTATCATCTAAAAAGACTGATCCTTTAAATATATTTTTTCAGAAATTATTTGTTAAGTAATAAGTCTTTCTGTCGCCTCATCATCTCCAATGTGAATGACTTTTCTTTTCCGATTCTGATGCAATTTTTCAGAAACAGATGTGAGAATATATATATAAAAAAAAACATATGAATAAAATAATGTAACAACCAAACATATGTTTAAAGTGGTTCACTAATTTGGCTACTGTTACAAGTAAAGAAATATAATTTCATTAGAGACAATATTGTGATTATAGAATGTAATTTACATTACTTTAAATACAAGATATATACAAAAACATCTTGCATCCAAATTTTTTTGACAATGCGGAATCATGGGCCAGACTCTACGATCCGTTGTAACATCCATAACAAACACCTGATACGACTCAGTTGGTATGATGTATGTGATGCATCATCTAGCCTATATGCAACATCTATATCCAAGATACATAAATAAATATATAACTTGACTTGAATTTTCTCAATAACAGATGAACTACTAGATGCACATTCCAGTGACAGATTTTACGTTGGTTAATTACATAAATACTCCTAATGAAACTAAAATATCACATGTAGCTACCATTATTAAATTTCTTTCCTTCTTAGTATAATTTACATTTTATATTTTTGTAAAACACCATATATGAAAAATGGAAATATATATAAAATTTAAAAATAAATATAAATTTTTTAAACAAATTTATAAAATATATATATATATATATATATTTATATATAATGTGATTTCACAAAAAAAAAGTTAACAAAAATAATATTGACATGAAGAAAAAGTAACATGCCATTTAAAACATTATATTAACTTTTAAACAACATAAAATATATTTTGAAATAATAAACCGAGATACCTTTAGTTGACTAAAAGTGTTTTATAATTAGTATTATTGAGATGTTTTATTCATTTTCCTTAATCTTAAATTGAATAAAAATATTATATAATTGCAAAAATTTATCAATAAAAATCTTTTACCGACACAAATATTTATTTTACTAAATATTTCAATATGTATGGAAAATGTCAAAATAACATTTTTGCAAAATGCTGGGAGTAGTAATTATATTTAAATTAGAAAGACCGTAAGAACCCACGAGGTGGTGAGGTTAATGATTTTTGAGATTGTAATATTCAAACTTTTTTTGTTGGGTTAGAAATACATATTAATGTATCGATGAAATCTAGTTACAAACTTTCATATATTTTGTGAAGAATTTTTCTATCCGTCAACAGAAATGGCGTATTAATCTTTATATTCATGGTTTACATCATTGGTTGGTTGAATTATCTTTGACTTATATTATATTTCTATATATATATATTCTATCAATTTTATATTCGTTTCACAAAAGCAATAAAAATATTCCCTTTTTGGTCCAATAAAAGTCTTTCAAAAATGAAAATATTAATATTTAGTTATGTAATTAGTTTTTTCTCTTTAAATAGTTAGGGTGATGACATGTGGGTAATGGGTTTTTTCACACAAATATATTCCCTATTTTGAAAATAATTTTACTATCTGTGGAATCGAAAAAATCATTGGTGTCACTTTGTCTTTCAGTCATATTTACAACCACATCGGGCTATGAACACAACCAATGTCATGTCCTATATTGAGGCATAGAGATGTGCACGATAATTATGTTTTATTAACTAATATCGAGATACTAATCAAACTAATCAATGATCGATGAATTTGGCAGCTGAGGATTACTTGACGAACGAATACTTAGACACGGTTATAGATTTCATACCGTCGATGAAAAATCTAAAACTCGAGGACATTCCTAGCTTCATCCGTCCCACTAATCATGATGATTTTATGCTTAGCTTTGTCCTACGTGAGACCGAGCAACCCAAACGCGCCTCTGCTATCATTATCAACACATTTGATGATCTCGATCATGATATCATCCAGTCCATAAACTCCATTTTACCTCCGGTTTATCCAGTTAGACCACTTCATCTCTTAGCTAACCGGGAGATTGAAGAAGGCAGTGAACTTGGGAAGATGGAATCGAGCTTATGGAAAGAGGAGATGGAATGTTTGGACTGGCTCGATACTAAGGCTCCAAACAGCGTTGTTTACGTTAACTTTGGGAGCATAACGGTTATAACCGTAAAGAGGCTCGCTGACTTTGCTTGGGGGTTGGCAGGAAGTGGGAAGGAGTTCTTATGGGTGATCAGGCCGGACTTAGTAGCTGGAGAGGAGGCCATGGTTCCGCCGGAGTTTTGACAGAGACGGCAAACCGGAGGATGATGGCGGGTTGGTGTCCTCAGGAGAAAGTTATTAACCACCCGGCGGTAGGAGGTTTCTTGACGCATTGCGGGTGGAAGTCGACTGTGTTCGCCGTTCTTTGTCGATAGGTCCATGGTCGGCCCGTCCATTACCGGCTCAACCATAAACCTATTGTATAGAGGTTTACTTAACTTAGACCAAATAGATTTAGGGTTTTCGGCAAAGAGGAAACTTTTTCCATATTGGTTTTGGATGTTTTCCTTTTCCTAGTTGCAATAGGATTTGTACTATTTCCTTTTTACTAATGCCAGTTTAAACCTTCATGTAATCTCTATATGAAGAGACCTTATTGCTTAATGAAAGACACACGAATTCCCCTTTTATTTTCTCTAAGTTCACAACACGTTATCAGCACGAGTTTGCTCCCTAAACCCTAAGCTAAAGTTTCGACTAGAACCCTAAATCCCCATCGATCAAAACCTTCACCAATCTTCATACCTTTGATCTGATTTCAACAATCAACAACCAAGCCTACTCTAGCTGATCCTGATCCGTGTACCAGTCCGTGAATCAGCTCGATCTCCTCTTGTCCGTGCAATCAATCTCCCTCGGTGGTCCATTCGACCCGATAGAAGAAAAGGTAAACTCGATGAACCCTAATGTTTAAAAACTAAAATCGAATGAACTAATGCTCAAAATAAAACCTAAAACCGATGAACTTAGAAAGATCGCTAAGTTTCTGGATAGATTGATTGCTATACAAGGTAAATTGTTTTTGAACAAAACCCTAATCGAAAATACTAATGTTCAAATCAAAACCCTAAACACTTTTGATTGTTTCGATTGATTGTTTTGAGAATAGAGGTTGCTTGCTAATTGTTCTTGGCCGATTTAGGATTGTTTTCTAGATCGATTGATCCATCTTGACCTAAACCCTAATTGATTGCTAAAAACCTTAAAATCTTAAACTACTTGTTTGATTTGATTGTCTTGAGTTTTTAATCCAAATGTTAGGTTGATTATATTGATTGTTTTTGATTCATGACTTAGCCCTAGACGATTGATAGGTTGATTAGGGAATTAACCCTAATGCTAAATCTTAACCCTAATCCATATAGGTCGATTAAAACCCTAAATTGGTCGAACCTTAATTGAATATCTTAAGTTTGAATCCGGCCACCTTGTCTTTAGGATCCGACCATCTAGACTAAAATTGTGACCCTTACATAATCTAATTGATTACTTTGATTAAGGTTACTTGAACATATAAGATCATGATTGCTAGGATTGTTGCATCATCCCATATGGCCGTGTGGCTTGTTTGAATTATACTTGGACGCATGACTTGTTTGATCTATATATCTTGGATTGTCTTGATTGATTGCTAAACTTGTTTGATATGCATTCATATAACCTATTGAACATATAGACATTGATCCTTAGGATTGTCTTGCATATCCATAACACTTTGGTCGCATATAGAAATCACTTGGTCGAATGTTTTGATTATTTGGACGATAAACTTGATTGCCTTATGATCGTTTGGTTTGAAATCTGAATTGATTGATATATGATTTTAGATGTCGAAACTCAACAATCTGGACTATGAAGCCCTAAATCTCTCTAGAGATAATTACTTACAATGGGCATTAAATACAAAGATTATCCTAAAGTCCAAAGGACTTGATGATTGTATCACATAAGGTAACAATGACAGTGAGAAAGATAGATACATGGCAATATTGATTATTCGCCATCACCTTGCTGAGAGTCTCAAAGATCAATATCTAACTATTGAAAATCTTCTAGACCTTTGAAATGAGTTAAACATGAGTTATGATCACCAAAAAACGATGTTATTACCACAGGCTCTATTTGATTGGAGGAATCTAAGGATCCAGGACTACAAGTCCGTGGACGAGTATAACTCAACCATATTTAAGATTGTTTCTTTATTGAAACTATGTGTTGAGGTTATAACGGATAATGGCATGTTGGAAAAAACATTTTCCACCTTCCACACAAGCAATGTGTTGTTACAACAAAAATATAGAGAAAAAGGCTTTAAGACTTATGCAGATCTGATCTCGTCCTATTACTGGCCAAACAAAACAATAAACTGTTGATGAGAAACAGTGAAATGAGACCTCCTGGATCAACTCCATTACCAGAAGCCAACAAGGCTACAAAAGAAAAGAAAGAAACTAAGGAAATTAACCATGTCCAGAATAGACCACATTTCCATAGCCGTGGTGGATGGAATGGTCGTGGTCGATGCAACTACAACTCATACGGTCGAGGTTATAAATCGAACCGTGGCCGAGGGAACCACTATAACCGTGGTCGTGGACCCGGTTCGGCCATGGTCGAGGACGAGGTGGACGTGGTGTATCTTTTAAACCAAAACACTCTACCTAATCAGTGTGTCATAGATGTGGAATGAGTAATCATTGGGCTAAGAATTGTAGGACTCCCAGACATCTAGTTGACCTCTACCAAGTAGTATCAAAGGGAAAAATCCGTAAGCCCATTTGGTCCAAGATGACAATGGTGATTTCGACCATGATCAAGATGATCTTCTAAATTATGAAACTTTTGATTCCCTAAAAGAGTCCAGTTGATTTCGGCATCAAACCTGTTGTGTTTTATGTTTCTTTTGACCTTATGTTTTCTTTGAGTTTGTTTCATTGTTTTTGTCTGAATTTATACTTAATGATATCAATGATTTTATTTGATAGAATGAAAGATGATATGAGCATACTGATTGTGGACAGTGAGTCAAGCCACACAATTCTCAAAGACAAAAGATACTTCATAGACTTAACCCTACAAAATGCCAATATAAGTACCATTGCGGGTATAGCCAGCCTAATAGAAGGCCACGGCCAGGCTAGTATCTTGTTTCCTAATGACACAAATCTAGAGATACATGATGCTCTATATTCGCCTAGCTCTAAAAGAAGCCTATTGAGTTTTAAAGATATAAGATTGAATGGTTTCCATATTGAAACAATGGGCGAAGGAAACAAAGAGTTCCTTCAAATTGTAGAGCATGTCCAAGGCCATAAGAAAGTGGTCAAGACTATACATGCATTATCTACTGTCTTTACTATGCCAAGACCAGTATGATAGAGGCTAATGCCGCAGTGAACAAAAGGTTCACTGATAATTTCACTTTATGGCACAACAGGCTTGGCCACCCTGGTTCAAACATGATGCAAAAACTCATAATGAATACTAAAGGACACATCTTGAAAGAAAGAAGAGTTATCCCAAAGAATCTCACGTGTGTAGCATGTACACAAGGGAAACTCATTGTTAGGCCATCACCAGTCAAAGTGACTAAGGAAACAATAAACTTTCTGGAAATAATACAAGGTGACATATGTGGACCACTACTCCCACCTTGTGGGACATTTCGATATTTCATGGTCCTTATAGATGCATCGACCAGATGGTCACATGTATGCTTATCGTCCACACGAAATTTGGCATTTGCAAGATTGCTTGCATAGATAATAAGATTAAGAGCTCACTTTCCAGACTTTCCTTTAAAGACTATACGTCTAGATAATGCTAGTGAATTCACTTCCCATGCTTTTAATGAATATTGTATGTACATGGGGGTAAGTGTGGAACATAATATGGCACATGTCCTTACTCAGAACGGCTTGGCCGAATCATTCATTAAAAGAACTCAACTGATTGCTCGACCATTACTCATGAGATCGAAACTCCCAGTATCTGCTTGGGGACATGCAATTCTACATGCAGCGAGTTAATACGCATCAGGCCATCTAGTGATCATATATATTCACCATCCTAACTAATCACGGGTCATGAACCAGACGTGTCCCATATAAAAACATTTGGATGTGCAATATATGTACCAATTTCTCCACCAAAAAGAACTAAGATGGGACCTCAAAGGAGGATGAAAATATATGTTGGATATGATTCTCCTACTATAATCAAATACCTTGGGCCAACCACGGGTGATCTATTTAAGGTCAGGTTCGCATACTCACATTTTGATGAGTTTAACTATTCAACATTAGGGGAAGATAATAAGCTGGTAAAAGAGATTGAATGGAATCAACCATCATTGTCTTGGCAAGATTCTCGGACTAAATAATGTGATATAGAAGTCCAAAAGATTATACATTTGCAAAAGCTAGCTAATTAGTTGCCAGACTCATTTGCTGACCCAAAGAAAGTGAAAAGTCACATATAACAGCTTGTAATGCACCAGTACGAATTGATGTCCAAGAGAGACAAAATCAAGTTGCTACAGAGTCTAAGAAATGTTTGAAATGTGGTAGACCAATAGGTTCCAAAGATAAGATTCCTCGGAAAACAAAAAAAGGTGCAGAAAAGGAATTTGAGGCTAAATACATGGTCGACCCAACCATAGTCGAACCAACCATGGTTGGACCAACCACAGTCGGACAGTCCATGGTCGAACCGACCATGGCCAAATCAATACCAGACCAGGTCGACCCGAATATGCCAAATAAGGATGTCTGGGATGTCAAACTTCTAAGTACTAATGGTATTGATAATAATGAGATCTCAATCAATTATATGATGTGTGGAACACAATGGAACATAAAAGATGTCAACATTGATGATTTATTTGCATACAAGGTAGCACTTGAACTTATAGATTTAAATGAGGATCATGAACCTACGTCTATATTAGAGTGCACTTGTAGATCAGATTGGCTTAAGTGGAAAGAAGCCATAAACGTGAAGTTAAACTCTTTACATAAGAGAAATGTGTTTGGTTTGATTATAAGGACACCATTTGATGTTAAACCAGTTGGATATAAGTGGGTCTTTGTGAGGAAGAGAAATAAACATGGTGAAGTCGTGAGATATAAGGCAAGGTTCATTGCACAAGGATTCTCACAGAGACCAGAAATAGATTATGAGGAAACATATTCCCTTGTGATGGATGCTACTACATTTTGATTTCTAATAAGTCTGACTATAAGAGACAAATTGGATTTACATTTAATGGATGTAGTAACAACATACTTATATGTTCTACTGGATAATGAGATATACATGAGAGTTCCAAAAGGTATTGAGCTCAAAGATAAGACAAGTTCTCGAGAACAACATTGCATTAAACTGAACAAATCCCTTTACGGATTGAAACAAAGTGGCTCAATGTGGTATAATAGACTAAGTGAATACTTAGTGAAAAAAGGATATAAGAATGATCCGATCAGTCAATGTATATTCATAAAGAAATTCGAGAATAAAGGATTTGTGATCATATCAGTTTATGTTTATGATTTGAATATTATAGGAACCTCTAAAGAGATTTTCCAAACGATTAAATATCTCAAGAAAGAGTTTGAAATCAAAGATCTTGGGAAAACCAAGTTTTGTTTGGGATTACAACTTGAGTACATAAACAATGGAATCCTTGTGCATCAAATGGCATATACAGAAAATGTACTCAAAAGATTCAATATGGACCAATATCACCCATTGACATCGCCTATGGTCGTAAGGTCACTTGGTCTGGGCAGTGATCCATATGGTCTAAAGAAAAAGGATGAAGAAATTTTTGGTCCAGAAGTATCATATCTAAGTGCCATATGAGCCTTGGTGTATCTGGCCAGCCACACTCGACCAGATATATGTTTTGCAGTGAATTTACTGTCTAGATTCAGTTCATGTCCGACCCAAAGGCACTGGAATGGGACTAAACATTTACTTCGTTATCTACAAGGGACGAAAGATCTTGGATTTTTTATACTAACCAATTACAAGAAGGTTTAGTTGGTTTTGCTGATGCAGGTTATCTTTCTGATCCACACCATGCTCGATCTCAGACAGGTTATGTTTTCACAATTGGTGGAACTGCTATAAGTTGGAGATCCATGAAGCAGACCATAGCAGCCACATCATCCAACCATACTTAAGATCTTGGCCATTCATGAGGCCAACCAAGAATGTGTTTGGTTGAGGATCATGACTTAATATATTATATCAGATTGTGGGATGGTCGATGGAAAGGAAGAACCGACCATCATGTATGAAGATAATACAGCTTGCATAGCTCAAAGATGGGTACATCAAAAGAGATGGGGAGAAGCACATATTGCCTAAATTCTTCTTCACCCACGAGTTACAGAAAGCATGAGAGGTCCATGTGGTTCAAGTTTGATCCAGTGACAATTCAGCCGACCTCTTCACCAAATCACTACCAACCTCGACACTAAAGAAGCTAATACTTCAGATTGGGATGAGAAGATTGAAAGATCTTCAGTGAGGTACAAAACAGGGGGAATAATACGCGTTATACTCTTTTTCTTTAACCATGGTTTTATCCCACTGAGTTTTTCCTGGTCAAAGGTTTTAATGAGGAAACACCTAAAGCGTATTACATGGTTATGACATCCAAGGGGGAGTGTTATGAACCATAGTGGATTGTCATAACCTCTATAGCCCATGGTCGATAGGTCCATGGTCGGCCCGTCCATTACCGGCCCAACCATAAACCTATTACATAAAGGTTTACTAAACTTAGGCCAAATAGGTTTAGGGTTTTCGGCAAAGAGGAAACTTTTTCATATTGGTTTTGAATGTTTTCCTTTCCAAGTTGCAATAGTATTTGTATTATTTCATTTTTACTAATGTCGGTTTAAACCTCGTAATCTCTATATAAAGATATTTTATTGCTTAATAAAGACACACCAATTTTCCTTCTATTTTCTTTAAGTTCACAATACTTATGTATTATTTAAATTTTAAAAAAAAATTGTGAGAACAATATTTTGTTATACGTGGTAAGTCGTTTGTATCCGGGTAAATCGACAATTTTATGGCAACTGTAGATGATTGTTTAGCTTTCAAAAGAAAAGTGCAGATGAGTTTTGTTTTATAAGTATGTGAATTTAATTTATAAGAATGTACATAAACAAAGGTTGCACAATTGGTATCTAAATAACCTTTTAAAAAGATAAGCACAAGATTTAAGTCCCTCCAATCCCAAAATGAAACATGGAGAAAGCTAAACAAAGAAAAGAAAATGGAATCTGAATAGGTGTAGAAAATATTGGGTCACGTTGTTTTTATTTGACAACCGACACATGGTGTCGTCCAGAAAATGTAAGATTAATTTTCATGATTTCTATTATGAAATCTATACCAAAACCATATTCTAAATTTAAAATAATTCAACTCTAATATATTTTTTAGAAAAGAAGTAATAATCATTAATCTTGATCCATGCTTGAATGCAATTCCACCTCTTGATGATTTTTCCTTTAACCTTTTCTCTTTTGGTAATTTCTTTAATGAGCAAGAAATCCCAAAACTTCCTTAATCTCTCTTTGATAATCACTTTTGTTATAATGTGTTTTCGAGAAACTTTTTCTCACGTACAAACAAAAGCATGGGTAGGTTCCTTTTATAATAAACAAAGGGTTGTGTTGTAACCAACACAACTCTCCAATACATCTCTTTGGTATTTTAATTGTATTAATATATAATCATATGCATTAAATCTTATGGTAATATATTCCTTTATTATTACTTTTTACATATTTATATATATGATTATAAGATTAAAGACATTTATAAATATAAAGTAAAGTAGGAGGGTTATCAATACACCCGGATTCTAACTCATTAATCGAAACCGATTCATCACGGTATCGTCTTTTATATTAGAATCAAAAAACATTAATATGAACTTGAACTTTATATTAAACAAATATACACATAGGTCATATAGAATATAAAACATTTTTACAGAAAACACAGTGTCGCCTTACTTTTTATAAAAGGGCGTTTGTCAAAGTTTAAGCGAACGAAAAAAAATCACATTGTACTTGTCGGACGAGGAAGAGAAAAAATGGAATCTCATGCCATTAATAACAGACAAAAACCACATGTAGCTTGCGTGCCTTACCCAGCCCAAGGCCACATCAACCCCATGCTGAAACTGGCTAAACTCCTCCACACCAAAGGAATCCACGTCACCTTCGTCAACACCGTCTACACCCACAATCGCCTCCTTCGTTCTGGTTCGAGACCATCCCTGACGGTCTGCCGGAGATCGACGTGGAAGCCACGCAGGACATCACGGCTCTTTGCGAGTCCACCATGAAGAATTGTCTAGCTCCGTTCGAGGAGCTTCTCTGGTGGATTAATGTTGTTTCATATTCACTTGTTACTTGGATGTATAAGCTACATTTACATTTATGATATTCATGGATGTGTATTAATGTTGTTTCATATTCACTTGTTACTTGGATGTTTCCCATGGGAAACTTTGCAAAAAGAAACATAGATTGCCATCATCCTATTGTATAGATTTAGTGTCGAAGATTTATATTATGTCCAAACCTAGTTTTGTATATAAATGCACCTCGAAAAACAAAACAAAATTCAGTTTTTGTGAAAGGAATCGATGAATTATTAGTTTCTCCAAAACCAAATATTATTAGATTGTACATACAAAAAAAAAAAACTAAAAGAATTAAAAAAAAAAAAAAAAAAACAATGAAACTAAACGGTAACAACTCTAACTTGTTCTTCGTTCACAACCTTCCAGCAATTTCGGAGATCTTCAAGCACCGGAGGTAGAAAAATTGTGTAAAGAGGTTCAATGAAAGCGGCTAGGAACCATAATGAACATGGAATACCGAACCATAGGGTCAGACTCGGAGAAATAAAATAGAGGAGTTGGAGGAGAATAGCGAAGCCAAAGATGTGACAGATGCGTCCCAAGATGTACATGTCATAAGCTTGGACTAGGAAAATTGCCCATGACCAAACCACGCAACTAGCAAAGCCAGAAGCGCCGTAACAAATAATGCAAGTCTGGAAATAAATGTTATTTGCGGTAAAAGGAATCTTGTGGTGTGCCATATACAGGATTGCTGCAACGTTGAGGATTATGAGGATGAAGCCCATCACAAAGTCGTATTGTAAGTTCTTGTTTGTCCTGCAGCAACAATTTAAACCATTATTTTAGCCTAGAGAATCAATTTAGTATAGTAATGAATTAGTAAAACAGAAAAATCCATCTGGTTCTCACCACCAAGTACGGAAAAGAGAAGGATATACTTGGAGAACAGTAGCTGTAGGCATAGCATCAGCAACAGTTGTACCAGTCATGGCTTTCTTTGATAATTAATTGGTAACTGTGTAAAGGAAGACTCTCTGCAATCAAAGATGGATGTAGCCCCTCCTCCGTCCCCTAATGATATATATACAGATATGTTTGCATAAGCCAAAATCCTCATTCCACGCGTGATTAGGATTTTTTTTTTTTTTATTTGTTTTCCTTTTTCAGTCACAAAAGTACATCTTATCTCTAATATTCTATAACAAAAAAAAAAAACATCCGATAATCCTTTAAAAAAATAATTATTTTAATTTTCAATTTTGCTGTTATTTAATTTCTAATTAATATTTTTAAAGTATATTTCCTCAACAGATGAAATTCTTTTTGTCATGCACTCTTTCACTTCTTATGGTAGCACTATCATCTAAAAAACTGATCCTTTAAATATACTAGATTTTTTAACTCGCGCTACGCGCGAGTCTTCATTAATAATTTAGTTTAATTTTTATAATAATTTTATATTTATATTATATAATAATTTTACACTTTTATTTTATGAAAATAATTGAAAATTTGATTTTTTACTTAAGTTTTTATAAAATCATATTCATTATTTTTTTATTATTTAATAACTATTTATTTATATTTAGAAAATTATAATTTTCTTATAATCATATTTACATTATTTAAAATATGATTTTTCAATTATTATATGTATTCCATACTATTGTAAATATTTTTACAATTAGTTGAATGACAAAGAATTAATATATATATATATATATGTATATATATTCATATTATTTAACTTTTCATTTTTACTTAGCAAAGTTTTATAATATGTGTGACTATTATGTGTACAGATGTACATATGCACATGAAATTGTATTAGTTTGTTATTTTAAACGTATTTATATATGATAGTATAATATTTAGATATAAATTTAATCATAATAAATATTTTGATGAACATATATTTAATAGTTTTTTATATAAAATAAAAATAAAACAAATATAGCTAATATTAAGCAACATTTGATATATTAAGATAATAATAATAGAAATAAGATAGAATATTAGATTTATCTTCTATTTGATCTAGTTAAATATTATTTGTGTGAATAGATAAAGATGGCAATAGATATGATATTATTTTATAAAATCATATTAAATATTAGTTTATGGTTGGATGTTAATTTGTTTATTTTGTAGTTTAACATGAAGATTAAAAGACCCTTTGAAACCTATTACATGATTCTACAATTGTTAAATTAAGATAATGATTTTTCATATTAACATTGGTGATTTTACATCCTGTGACACTTTCAATGGCTTTTATTAAATTTTTTGCTTACCTAATTTAATATTAATTTTATTTTGATAGAAAAAACATTTTTTGAAAATCTTAATTTATTAACAATACTATTATATTAAAATAAGATGATTAGGCATATTTTAATTATATTTTGAACTCAATGTGAAGAGTTAAAATCATGTGTTTTGAATGCTTATAACTCTTGTTTTTTTAAGATTCTATATTTTTTTTTAAAAAAAGTCTCTACTAATTTATGTTAATTTTTATAAAATGTTAGTACTATTAAAAGTTGACCCCTTCTTAGTGATTAGTAATTTCTTAGTTTACCTTATTTCTATATTGACTTCTATTTTATTTTTAAGAAATAATTTTTTTGAAAGTTTTGATATTTTACAAAAAGAAAATATAAGTAATTATTTGGCGTATATTATAACTGGTGATTTTAATGTCATTGGTGTATTTGTGTTTGTTGTTTTACATGTTATTTTTGTTAGTTTACATTAAAAAAAAGTAAGATCTATTGCTGGAAATACACAAATTACTAAAAAAAAATGCATCGAGTAATTTTAATAAAGTCTTTTTAGTATTTTGTTTTATCTATATCATAGTTTAATTTCTATTTTTTAAACATTTATGTATATATTAAGAAAAATAATCTCTTTTAATTATGTCAATTTTCTAATTTTTTTGTAACTATATAAAGTTGACTCCTTTTCAATGATTATTATTTTGTTAGTTTACCTTATTTCTATATTGAATTCTATTTTAGTTTTTAAGAAATGATTTTAACTATTAAAATTTGACCCCTTCTTAATGATTATTAATTTCTTAGTTTACCTTATTTCTACATTGACTTCTATTTATTTTTAAGAAATAATATTTTGGAAGTTTTGATATTTTTTATAAAAAGAATAATTAAATATTTTTTGGCATATATTATAATTGGTGTTTTAATGTTATTTTTGTATTTTTATTTGTTCTTTTACATGTTATTTTTGTTAGTTTATATTAAAAATTTAAGATTTATTGTTGGAAATACGCAAATTACTAAGAAGAATTCACCAAGTAATTATAATAAACTCTTTCCAGTATTTTGTTTTATCTATATCAAAGTTTAACTTATATTTTTTAAAGATTTATGTATATTTTAAGAAAAAGAATCTCTTTTAATTTTATGTTAATTTTCTAAGTATTTAGTAACTATATCAAGTTGACTCTTTTCAATGGTTATTATTTTGTTAGTTTACCTTATTTCTATATTGACTTCTATTTCTGTTTTTAAGAAATAATTTTTTTGGAGTTTTTGAAAATTTTACAAATAGTAAATTTATATAATTATTTGGCATATGTTATAATTTGTGTTTTAATTGTATTTAGTTTTTTATATGTATCATTTTTGTTAGTGTACATTAAAAAATTAATGTGTATTGTTGGAAATACTCAAATTACTAAGAAGAATGCTACCAAGTAATTATAATAAACCTTTTCCAGGATTTCTTTTATCTATATCAAAGTTTAAATTTGATTTTTCAAAGATTTTGTATTTTTTTTTGAAAAAGTCTTTAATTTTATGTTAAATTTCTAAAATGTTAGTAACTATATCAAGATGTCTTCTTTTAAATGAATATTATTTCGTTGGTTTACCTTATTTCTATACTGACTTCTATTTTATTTTTCGTAAATATTTTCTTGAAATTTTTGAAAATTTTATAAATAGTAAATTAAAATAATTAATTGGCATATATTATACTTAGTGGTTTTAATGTTGTATTTGTAATCATTCTTTACCGATATTATTTTTGTTAGTTTTAGATGTATTGTTGAAAATACTCAGTTGATTAAGAATTATGGTACCAAATAATTACAACAACTCTTTCCAATATTTTCTTTTATCTATATAAAAGTTTATAGACTTTATAAAAGACTGGTTTGCGTTAGCTTTCCTTCACGTAACTAATAAAAGAAAATGGGCACAATGCATTATGAGGCTATAATGTTTAAGAGGTGCGTATATATGTATATATATAGTGAATTTTTAAGGATTTTGTATTTTCTTATTAAAATTTCAGTTAATTTTATGTTAACTTTCTAAAATGTTAATAACTATATCAAGTTAATTCGATTTAACTGATTATTATTTTGTTATTTACCTTATTTCTATATGGACTTCTATTTTATTTAAATAAATATATATTTTTTTTGAAATTTTGACATTATTTATAAATAGTAAATTTTAAACAATGATTTGTCATATTATAATTGGTGATTTTATATCCTATGTGGACACCCTCAATTACTTATAGCCTCAACTTTTATATAATATAGATATAACACTTTTAATTATTTATAGCATCAAATTATATACAGTAAATGTAATTTGTGAATATTTTCAATAGTATATAACCTAAACTTTAAAAATCACTTGTTTTAAATTTATATAGCTAAAATTGTTGGAAATTGTTGCATCTTCAAAATAATTATCATTGTTGTTAATTATCGATGATTATTTTCGAAATATATAATATATTAAGTTAAATATATATAATATTTTATTTTTGTAATCTTACCATATTTGATATTAATTTATATTTTATTCTGAAATAAACAATTTTTGTAATATTAACATTTTTAGAAATAGTAAATTAAAAAAATAAGTTGTCATATTTTGATTGGTCGTTTAATATCCTACGTGGACGCTCTCAATGGCTTAGTGAATTTTTAAGGATTTTGTATTTTCTTATTAAAATTTCAGTTAATTTTATGTTAACTTTCTAAAATGTTAATAACTATATCAAGTTAATTCGATTTAACTGATTATTATTTTGTTATTTACCTTATTTCTATATGGACTTCTATTTTATTTAAATAAATATATATTTTTTTTGAAATTTTGACATTATTTATAAATAGTAAATTTTAAACAATGATTTGTCATATTATAATTGGTGATTTTATATCCTATGTGGACACCCTCAATTACTTATAGCCTCAACTTTTATATAATATAGATATAACACTTTTAATTATTTATAGCATCAAATTATATACAGTAAATGTAATTTGTGAATATTTTCAATAGTATATAACCTAAACTTTAAAAATCACTTGTTTTAAATTTATATAGCTAAAATTGTTGGAAATTGTTGCATCTTCAAAATAATTATCATTGTTGTTAATTATCGATGATTATTTTCGAAATATATAATATATTAAGTTAAATATATATAATATTTTTATTTTTGTAATCTTACCATATTTGATATTAATTTATATTTTATTCTGAAATAAACAATTTTTGTAATATTAACATTTTTAGAAATAGTAAATTAAAAAATAAGTTGTCATATTTTGATTGGTCGTTTAATATCCTACGTGGACGCTCTCAATGGCTTATAGCCTCAACTTTTATATAGTATAGATTTTTTCAGAAATTATTTGTTAAGTAATAAGTCTTTCTGTCGCCTCATCATCTCCAATGTGAATGACTTTTCTTTTCCAATTCTGATGCAATTTTTCAGAAACAGATGTGAGAATATATATAAAAAAAAAACATATGAATAAAATAATGTAACAACCAAACATATGTTTAAAGTGGTTCACTAATTTGGCTACTGTTACAAGTAAAGAAATATAATTTCATTAGAGACAATATTGTGATTATAGAATGTAATTTACATTACTTTAAATACAAGATATATACAAAAACATCTTGCATCCAAATTTTTTTGACAATGCGGAATCATGGGCCAGAGTCTATGATCCGTTGTAACATCCATAACAAACACCTGATACGACTCAGTTGGTATGATGTATGTGATGCATCATCTAGCCTATATGCAACATCTATATCCAAGATACATAAATAAATATATAACTTGACTTGAATTTTCTCAATAACAGATGAACTACTAGATGCACATTCCAGTGACAGATTTTACGTTGGTTAATTACATAAATACTCCTAATGAAACTAAAATATCACATGTAGCTACCATTATTAAATTTCTTTCCTTCTTAGTATAATTTACATTTTATATTTTTGTAAAACACCATATATGAAAAATGGAAATATATATAAAATTTAAAAATAAATATAAATTTTTTAAACAAATTTATAAAAATATATATATATATATATATATATATATATATATATATAATGTGATTTCACAAAAAAAAAGTTAACAAAAATAATATTGACATGAAGAAAAAGTAACATGCCATTTAAAACATTATATTAACTTTTAAACAACATAAAATATATTTTGAAATAATAAACCGAGATACCTTTAGTTGACTAAAAATGTTTTATAATTAGTATTATTGAGATGTTTTATTCATTTTCCTTAATCTTAAATTGAATAAAAATATTATATAATTGCAAAAGGTTATCAATAAAAATCTTTTACCGACGCAAATATTTATTTTACTAAATATTTCTTTGCTTTTTAATTTATGATTTTGGTATATTTGTAAATTATTTTAATTCTCTTAAACATAATAATTCAGATTTTCCTAGATACCCTCATTGTTTTATTGGATCATACAAATATAAAGTAATGGTATCTTCATGAATAATTTGAATTTTAGGGATAAATTGGGAAAATGAAAGTTCCAAGAAAAAAATATCATATTTGCATTTCACTGCATCCACAAATTTTGGTCACTAAGAGCATGTGCTTCAATGTATGACTTTATAATAAAGTTCATCTATTTTGGAGGAAAATATAGAGGAATACTATTTTTTGTCTCTCTCTCTTTAGTGATTGAAAGGAAAAATCGCATAAAAAACCTTGAAATTGGCACACATTGACACTTTAAACCTTGAACTTTTTTTACTATTACTTTAAACCTTTAAAGTGACATTTGTATCACAAAAAAAAACCCTTCAATTTGGCTTACTTGTTCATCAAGTAAAAGATTGATCTGGAAAACAGGTAAATGTGATGATGTGTTGGGTTTTTTTTCAAAAAAATAATTATTTAATTAATAAAATTAATAAAAATTAATAAAATCAGAAAATTAAATAAAAATCAGATAACTAAAATAAAAATTCAAAAAAAATCTGAAATTTAAAAATTATTAAAAATCAAAAATATTAAATTAAAATACAGAAAATTGAAAATTTCTGAAAATTAAACAAAAACTAAAGAAAAAACACAAAATTAAAATAAAAAAAATTATAATATTCTATTTTAAATTACAATATTATTAAAAAAATAAACATATCATCGTTGACAATAACAATTTCAAACATATCATTGATGACGATGGTGCTTAATCACATAACCATTAACAATAACATTTTTGACATATCTCTAATGATAGTTTCATCATTGTCATATCTCTCACGATAGTTTCTGACATCATCGTTAAAAACCTTGAGAATATCTATCATTTTAAAAACTTTGACATATCTACTTTTTAAAGATGGTTGTCGAAAACATCATTATTAACATATCTACCACCATTTTTAACGATGATGTCAGAAACTATCATTAGAGATATGTCAAAACGTCATTGTTAATGGTTATGTGAAAAACCACCATCATCATCAGTGATTTGTTTGAAATTGTTATTGTCCAAGATGATAAAACTGTTTAAAAAAATCTTATAATTAAAAATAATATTTTGTATTTTGTGCTTTTTTCTTTAATTTTCATTTAATTCTGTATTTTAATTTAATCTAATTTAGTTTTGAAAATATATTTTCTGAATGTTCTTTATTTTTCTGAATTTTTATTGAGAAATACCCTAAGATAACCTTAAAAAAGTTTTTGTCACAAAAATAACCATCAAAAACAAAAATGACAAATCTAGCTTTTTTTTATTTTTAAAAAATTAATTTTTATTTTATTTCTTTTTTAATTTTAAACCTCACCCCCAAAACTCCACCCCATAACTCTAAACCCTAAGTCTAGATTAGTTAACCCAAGGGGTATAAATGTATATTAGTCATTTTGTTAACCCTTGGGTTAACTAATCTAGATTTAGGGTTTAGAGTTATGGGGTGGAGTTTGGGGGTGAAGTTTAAAATTGAAAAAAAATAAAATAAAAATTATTTTTTTGAAAATAAAAAAAAAGCTAGATTTGTCATTTTTGTTCTTGAAGGTTATTTTTGTGACAAAAACTTCAAAAAGAGTTATTTGGGAGATTTGCCCATTTTTATTTTAGTTTTCTGATTTTTAAATTTAATTTTCTGATTTTTATTAATTTTAATTTATTTTATTAATTAAATAATTTTTTTTTGAAAAAACTATACATCATCACATTTACTTGTTCTCTATGTCAACTTTTTACTTGATGAATAAGTAAGTCAAGTTGAAGTTTTTGTGATAAAAAATGTCTCTTTGAAGGTTTAAAGTGTTATTCAAAAAAATTTAAAATTTAAAGTGTCTGTGTGTGTCATTTTTAAAATCTTTTATGCGATTTTCCCGAGATAAGAATAGCATTGTTATATTTTTGTTTCTATAAGTAAAAGAACTCTATTATATAAACGTACACTGAAGCAAATTCATCTCTATAGTAGAGATTCTCTATTTTAGAGGAAAATATAAAGATAAATGTAGAAATGGGTTGAAGAAGCCTAATTTTAGTCAAATAAACGGTCCATATAACCAATAGTAAATGATATCATGGGTAATTGAAGATGTAAGTATATAAAGGAAACCTCCAAAGAGAGTAGGTGAGAAAATAAAGGGTGTGCAATGCAGATTTCCACAAAGATTGTCAAGGGAAAAACATAAACCTAGAGGTGGAGGATAGCTTCAATACCATCGACCTCAAGATCTATGCCCCCACCCTTCAACTGCTTCTTGGTTTGAAGCAGTCATGTGGATTTTTGTATCCTACAAGTGAAGGGGTCCGATTACCATTCAAAAACTCACGACCATGATCCATGATCAGGGAGGCCTATAGGTGGACCAGCTGAATCTTAACTTTCTTGGCACCACACTTGAAAACAGTCGCTCCGTAGCTTACTACAACATCAAGCCACACTGGAATCTTGTCATTGTGCAGCCTGGTTGCATTTGCTAACCATTTCTCTTTGTTTTCCAAAATACTATCATTATTGCTTTTGATATTTGAGAAAATCGCATAAAAATGATAAAAGTGACATTTACTAACACTTTAAACAATCAAATTTTTTTACAAACATTTTTAACTTTCAAAATGAATGTGACGTTTGTATCATAAAAAACCTTCAACCTAACTTATTTGTTTATCAAGTAAAAAGTTAACCTGTTATACATGTAAAAACATTGAGGTGTCATTTTTTTCTAAACACAATTATTTAATTAATAAATTAAAATAAATAAAAATTAAGAAAATTTAAATAAAAATTAGAAAACTAAAAAAAAATTCATAAAATTAAATAAAAGAATCAGAAAACTAAACAAAATTCAGAAAATTAAATGAAATCAGAAATTAAATAAAATTCAAAAAACTCACAAAACTAAATTAAATTAAAATACATAAAATTACAAAACTGATTAAAATTCACAGAAATTAAAAAAAATCACAAAATATTTTTAGAAAAATAAATAAAAATATTTCTAAAAAATTAACACATTATTTAAAAAAATGGCATATCATTGGAGACATGTAAAAAAACCTTCATTGTTAATGGTTATGTGAGAAACTATCATCTCATCAGTGTTATGTTTGAACTGTTATTTTCAACCAAAAATAATCATCTATTTAAAAAAAACTATTTTGATTTTTTCATTTTATATTTTTCGTGAATTTTTATTTAATTTCTTTAATTTTATAAACTTTTATTTAATTTCTTTATTTTATTTTTGAATTTATTTAATTTTCAGAACTTTTATTTAATTTTATGATTTTTTCTTTAACTTTATGGTTTTCTTGAATCTTCTGAATTTTTATTTAGTTGTCTGATTTTTATGTTAAATTTTTCATTATTTCATTAATTAAATATTTTTTGGAGAAAAAACCGACAAATCATCGTTTTACCAGTACAACATGTCAGTTTTTTTCTTGATAAACAAGTAAGTCAGTTAAAAAAATTTTGGGACAGAAATGCAATTTTTGAGATTAAAAGTGCTAGTCAAAAAACTTATGATTTAAAATGTCGGTAAATGCTACTTTCAAAATTTTTATGCGACTTTTCCTTAAATATTTCAAACAAGTAGCATTTTAAACGTTCACTGTGGGAACTTTATTCTTAGGGCTAAGGAATATAAGATCTTGTGTTGTTGAGAAATCGCAAAAAAAAAAAAAAAATTAATGGTTTGAAGTATCAATTTTAGTTTACCTTTTCAAACTTTCAATTTAGGTTTCTGTGAGAAATCAGTATGTAACCATGTGATCTACAATATTTGGCAGAAAATTATCAGAAGCTAAAATTTGTATTTTTAAACAACAAACTAGAGGATATTATTTCTTAGAAATACCAAAATAATGATTAACTAGTTGATTATCTGCATGCATACGCAGAGTAAAACATATATATTAATAATAGTTGAATATTAATTTTGATTGGAAGTTGACGAGTAGGATCATATTTGTTGATATTTTATTTTTTAAACCTATTTGATTTACACAGGCCTTCAATGATATCGTCCGAATGTTATAATTTTTCACTTCGATATGAAGAATTATATTTTTAAAATGATATAATTAAATAATATTTGTGATTCGCGCTTGTGCTGGATGAATCTTAATTATGTATAAAAATTATTTATACATACTTATTTTATCTTCATTTACGTATTATGCAATAATAAATATATACCTATTACGTACATAATTAAATATGAGTAAACACATAAATAAAAGCAATCCATCTTTTTATTTACAATAATTTTTGTTGGTAAAAATAAAATAATCATTTATTCATTTTATATGTTATATAATTAATAAATGATATTTACATAGATATATAGTATATTTTTATATGAATATTTATTAGTTGAAGCTTCATACTCATATGATTTTATTAACATTTTTCTATTTGTTGTAAAAAATATTATATTTTAATATGAATATTTATTAATTGATGTTTCTTACTCAATGCAAATTTTAAAATTAACATGTTTGTGTATTTTATATATGATAAATATTTTAATTTAAATAATATTGAAAAACATATATTAGTGAGACTTCATAGTTATATGTTTTTAGGACCATTTATATATTGTTATAACAAAAAAAAATTAAACTGTGCACAAAATTTCATGGGTAAATCTCTCAAATAACACCTTTTGAAGTTTTTGTCACAAAAATAACCTTCAAAAACAAAAATGACCAAACTAGACCTTTTTATTTTTTAAAAATTAATATTTTTTATTTATTTTTTCAATTTTAAACCTCACCCCCACTCCACCCCATAACTCTAAGCCCTAAGTCTAGATTAGTTAACCCAAGGGGTATAAACGTATATTTACCCCCAAAATCCCACTCCATAAAGATTATTTTTGTCATTTTTTCCTTAAAGTTTATTTTTGTGACAAAAAATTTTTTAGGTCTATCTTAGAGTATGTCTCAAATTTTCATTGTGGATTTTTAATTGTCTTGATAACTTATAATCGTTCAAAAACATTCAAAATATAGCATACAAGAAAAAAATATAATTTTCTTTATTATATGTTTAATATGATTATTTAATTTCTTTTAATAATATAAAATTAAACAAAAATGATGAAAGATATAAAAATCGTTATCGAATCTTTATTATTCAAAATCATTAATTGTTGTATGTTTGTCAAATATATTAGGTAATCACGTAGCTTTTATTTAAATAAAGAATGAAAATATATATATATGTTTTTATCCACTACTAATTAATTTAATAGTTAGTTTAACAAAAAAAATGTTTAAATAGACCAACCTATTTTCTAAAGATTCTAAAAATCATCGTAGTAATAATATGTGTCTACCAAAACATGTTGTCATGATTAATATATAAGTGATACTTCCAATATTATGTGAAAAATGACACTCTTACCAAAAGGATGTTGCTACCACGTCTTTAATCCCAAGTATCAATCAACTGACCAATAAACAACATTCAAAACATGTTTTGTGGGTTGTGACGCCAAACCTAGCGGTTCAGTACCGTCTGGATCACGTTTCTTTGCGCATTTGTCAATCCCTTCATATTTTGGAAAACGTCCAAACAGTTCATATCAAGTTCAAGATCGTCTAACGTTATATGAAGGATAGAAACCACATCTGGTCTCCACTCGAAAAACTTCAATAGAAAAATAGTCATATAACTTCCCAGATTAATCTGTTTGTTGCACCGAAAAGAGACTTGGTGAGAGAAATTGAAGATTTGGAGGGTTATGTAGAAACACAAGAGGTTCTGTCAAACATATGTAGAACACAAGAGGTCACCTAACTAAAGGGGTCGGTAACATGGAAGTCATCATCACCATCGCCATCATCTTGGCTCTGTTGAAACAATGGTTCAATCATTGTTGAGATGAGGTATAATGGTATATGGCTTTACAGGTAAACGAGAAAAAAGGACCTCAAAAGTTCGAGCCATTGCTTCAAGTTGGTCATATGAGGGCTTGCTTGATTGAGAGGCACGTAGCAAGTCTTTCTCAGCTTCAGCGTTTCCTTCATTGACTTCTTCCCATTCGCTATCCTGCTACTCCCAAGAAAGCAATTAGCATCTCATGATGTTCCACTGAACGTCAAGACAGGAAAGGAGATTTTAAAAATGATCAAGGAAGCATAATCACCTCATCTTCACAACCCAAAAATTGCTCTTGAATTTCAATCAACGTATCAGCTAGTAATGCCAGTATCTGCGAGAGCCAATAGTGTAAAATTTCTGAAAGCATGCACTAGAGTGATGAAATGAAAGGAGGATATAGCCGGTTAAGAAACTGTAAAGGGCATCACAATTGGTGAAGATAGAACTGTGTATCCCTATATAATACATACTTTGACGTGCAGCGTGGACGCTTAGAACGTTTAGACTTAAGGAAGCAGACAAAAACATACCTTCATGGGTAAAGGAATAATGGTCCACTGTTCCGGAGCAGATTTAGCTTTTGAGCGCGTGGTTATGCCACCATTGGACTGTACAAGAAATATAAACAAGTCTCTGTTAGGCTGTGAGACTGAACTTAATTTTCTTTTTAAAAGATATAAGAGGTACAGCATAAGACCTGAATCAGATTGCCTGGGACATTGACCTTCGCGAATTCAGAATGTCTAGTTGACAGTAGCAAAGCCAGAGCTGAACATGTGACTTTGATTTGATATGCCCCTTGTATCTCCCCTGAATTAAGATGCTTAACAAACCATAAGTTAAAAACGGCCAGAACAACCCTTATTGTGATGCATCAGCTAGACAATTAGAATCATACAATTAGATAAGGCGAATAGAGATACTTGCCTTGTTGTTTACTCCATTCTGTCATAACATAGGCAAATGAATTTTCATGACCATCAGCGGGTAAGCTAACAAGCAGATTGATAAATTGATCAACATTCGGAAAACTCATATGGACCTGCAAAAATCATTGGAAAAAGATGCTTCCAAGGTTACAGCGCAGAACAGGGAAGCTAAACAACATCTTACAAAGAAGAGATAAACCATTAAAATGCTATAACTATGCAAGTGAAAAGTGAAGAATACCAATCTGGCAAAAATCAGTAGCAATGAGCTTCTGAAACCCGAAATTTCAGCAGACTGCATTCTTCTGACAAGAGCGGCAACCAGATCCTGGACATGGGGTGCCATCTCTGACGGAAGATGCAAGATAAGCTGCAGAATGTACTTCCCAGCAAACAGAGATCCAGAACATTCCAGATTAGGGTTGAGAAGCCTGCACCAACATTGGGAGAACAATTTAGGAAAGAAAGACAGAACAATTATAAAGATACTAAGTGGAAAACATTGAGAAACCAACAAATCAAGGTGCCCAATACACTTCTATCAAATAATTCCAAGAAACGTAAATAAAAAGAACTGCCGGTGACAAAGACCAAATCTTTTATGGTGAATAGATTTACGCATACACACGCAAAATCATCATTTGTTTCTTTCCACATGCGTTAAATATGCACAGCATAGTCTGGAAAAAATAAACACAAAAGAGCATGCCTACAACTTTTCGTGGACGTGAAATAAACTAAGCAAAAAAGTAAGTGAAGACTTGTACCTAGAAGCTGCATCAAGCAAACTTCTCATGGTAAAGCTAGGATCACCACTCCAAGAGAGCAATTCTTGTCTTCCACTAAATATAAAAGCTGCCAGACATTCTGTTGTATTCTGACAAATTATAAGATATTAGTGATAAGTGGTCATTTGTAGATACATAACGCTGAAGCGAACAAGAGGTGGAAAAGTTTATCACCTGTAATTCACTATTGTCCTCATTGTGGAGTATGATACGAATGACAGCATCAAAGCAAAACTCATGCAGTTTTTCACTATATCACTTGGGGCACCCTATACATATGACTAAAGAAATAGTCAGCAAAACACGAGAAATACTGAATTCACACTTAGCACAAATAATATTATTCACGTAATATGAAAATCCAGCTAGTATAACTTGCCTTAAGAAGCTTAGTTAAAAGATCCAAGGATCCACTCACTAGTCCTTCAGATTGCTGATGTGGCTGATTATCACCATAGAGATGTTAATTAAAAGGAAACTAGGGAAGATAAAATAGTAGACTGAGGACAAAAAAAACAGGTGAGAAATCATAATTCAGAACAGTGCCTTATTTAAAGCTGGTCCGATGAATGGTAAAATCCTTGATGTCAAAGGGTGCAGACAGCCAGGTAAATTCTTTCTGTGTGACAGCCATAGGAAAGACATTAGTCACATACATAGTAGTTTATTGTTCATTTAATCGAAGCAGTGTTAAGAGATTAACGTAACAAGCAATTAGAAATTGCATTTCTAACAGCGAGATGATTGGTAACTATTCACTATTTACCTCAAGGACGTCAATTATATCGATACTTATGAAGGGATCAGAGACATGTGCCACCCACACATTAAGAATCACTGGAGAGATAATAGACTCTATTGGCCTAGCAAATGGTACATAAGATAATAAATAGGTGAGAACTCTTATCTAACTAGATTCTGAAAAAAAATTGTAAAGAGATATTATGTTGACTTACCAGCCTTAATTGCTTGTTGAAGAGTTTCAAGTACCAAAATCAAAGTTTCATCTGAAGCCTAAATAAAAGAATAAAAATCTCGAGTGACACAAGGAAAATAGACATACACTAGCCAATTCTGGTTGGTTGTCAGTAGAAAATTTTACCTGATGGAGAAGATCAGTGAGAGATGAGAATAAGTTCATGCTCTGAGGCAGAATAACTGAACGGTTCATATCAGGTAGGAGCTGCAAAAATGCCCGACATGCACCTACTTTTACAAGTGAAGGCCTGTTTATAATGGTAATTAGTAAGTTAACATTTATTCTCTATCAATAAAGATACTACCAGCAGAAGGGTAGGAACCATACACGTCCATGTTAATAGCTCTAACAGCAGCATTGAGGAAATGCTTCCAGGGTTGATCTGATTAACGTGAAATAATTAAATTAGTATATTCTATACTGAGGTTGTATTGGAAGAAAAGAAAATCAGAGATTACCTCAGATGAGAACTTAGCGACTGCTGTAAATATGCGGACATAAAGGAAAGGACATTCATGATACCCTGTTGAATAAAGGGTCCAGTCATATACCACAATTTGAATACCAATTACCAAATAAGATAAATAAGTTAGAGCAGTAAATCTCACAAAACCTACCAGTTCCAGTATCTTCCATTATCAATTGCTCAATAAATTTAGCTAAATTTGCAGAGTCAGTTCCCATGTCCTGAAAACATTACAATAATATTAAGGATAACATGTTTCCCACCATAGTAAATTTTCGTTTTAACATTTCTCTGGAAACACGAACCTCAGCATCAACAAGTTGATCGGCAAGAGAAGCCAAAGCAAAGAGAGCAGCTTCGCTTATCTAACAAATGGAAAATATTAAAGTGGAAAGTTAAAAAGATAACACACGGGAAGAAACAAAAATATTAACAGAATTGGTGACAGTTTTGAGAAAAGAGAGAAATAACAGATTGTCAGACCTTTTACAAATACAAGTACAAATAGAAATTAAGGTTCACTTACTCTCCACCAGGACGGATAACCAGCTGTCTTTTCATTTTGGGACTCATGGAACCGCTTTCCAGCAGCATCTGAAACGGCGTTGATCCCTTCCCTATCAAAAGTATTGACAACTTCCTCTAACGAAAGTATTCCTGTGTTGCAAGCAATTGTATAGTTACTTACATATTCATAAATTTTGCATATACACGTATGCATATATATATATATGCATATGACATCCAAATCTTGTATCTGGCTAAATATAAGCACATGAATTTGGCTTAAAAAGAGTGAGAGAGAGCTTACCTGATATACGACAACTGAAGCTACCCTCATCTTCATCGGCTACAAACTGGTTTACATCCGTGGACCACGTATGAACCTGTAAAGAAGAGACAAAAAAATAAAGATATATGATTTTTTAAAGACATGTGCGATGCTACACATACTACTAGTTTAACTATTGCTAACAAACACATAGGAAGCTAGCACAAATAACAGCAAAAGATTCTGTACAATTTTCAGAGACCTAATATAATGGAAAGGGATGACATAACTAGCTAAAAAAGCATCATACTACGCCTTATGTATAAGCACATAACTAGCGGTATTTCAATCATCAGAGATATTAAAGACCAAATATAACCACTATATCCTATTATGTTTGAGCAGGCAGAACATGCAGGATTAATCCTTACCTGTTTTTCTGTAACCTGAAGGAAAGCAACGGTTTGATATACCAGTTCTCTGACATTACTGGCAAGAACCTGATATGAAGATATTTGGGCAAGAAACCAAATCAGCATACGACCAAAATAAAGGGAAAAACTGAAAAGGTTTCAGCTAAACCTTTGCCAGTCTCTACTGCTAACGATGGTTGACAGAAACTCAAATAGCTGCACAAAAGAAACACATATGCAAAATCCAGTGTCAGCTGGGCCTCAAACTCATTAAGATACAAAAATCTATGAGAACTTGAAGGAAAAAAATTGATCAGTGAATTACCTGGATGACAAAAGTGTCAATACTCTTTTCTTCACCATGTGAATCATATCTTCCATCATATGAATCTTCAGCACCTTCAACTGACGATCGAAGATAGACTTGTAGAGATGATTCGAATGTGTGCCACAATGGCATCATAATAGCTGCAAGAATATTATGTTTCAATAACGATACTTCAGATGCATATGTATGAATAAACAAGGGACATGGGTCGCATGAGAACATATCTATCAATTCACTTTCCATGAGAAATGGGAAATTCTGTACAAACTGATTCAAGCACTTCAATACCTAATCAGAGCAGAGAAAACAAATACAAAGACAGGGGACTGTTAAACAATTCCGGCCATTTGACGGAACAAAATTACAATAATCAGAAGATAAGAAGAACCTCCATTCTTAAACTCCAATCATCAGGATCGTCAGGTTGCACAGGATGTTCCAGGATAAGTGAAAACTGATTCATCCAAATCTTAAGTAGAGGAGTCACCAAGGTAGTAGTTTCTGTCTGAATATAAACACTTTATATATGGTAATTGATAACAGAGGTAGCTGAAGCAAAACACATTTGAAATAAATGTATAGAATGTTAATTACTAAAAGGGAAAGTACCTTGTACACACCACTCATTGCTCCAAGAACAGATATACATGAATAAAAAATTGAAAGCGCTTTTCCTCGCATATACTTGTCATAGCTAGAGATATACAAATGATAATTAAAACAGAGGAGTTAGCTTCATAAGAGCCTTCATCACTAAAATTTTCATTTACGAAACTTGACATGCCGAAAACGTGATTCAGCACAAGTCTGAGCATATCAATACTAGGAAACAAACCTGAGGAGAGGATACGATGGCGTGCAAGCAAGGAAACAACACAGGTACCAGCGTAGGCATATCTTTGTCATCCAAGTCACCCGAGAGAAGAGCCAAACACCTCAAAGCCCCATGAACTGTTGAATTTGGCAGCAAAAATCAGCATAAGAATTTGACTGATCTCATGAAATAGCACGGAACTGAGAAGCAACAAAGAATATACCTCCATTGATGTTATTCTGATCGCTAATCAACTTCAAGAGAAAGGGTAAAAGCTCAGGCCACTCTTCTGGCCAATCATACGTAGCAATTGACGAGATATCCATACTAATGGCCGTACAGATTTTTCTATGAGAGTCATCAAGTGAGCCCAAAAGCAGTCCTAGAATAAGAGCCTAATAACAAAACCAAAAGACATTCCTTAAAACGTATACCGCAGCAGGAAACCCAAAAAATAAACAGAGAACAGTGCGATGAGGGTACCTTTTCCTCACTTGAGACAACAGGATACTCAAAAGTATCCTCGTTCTCTCGCCAATGCTTCTTAATGAACTGCTTTAACAGAACAGCAGCTAAGTAACAGCAAGTTAAGAACTCCACAAGAAAAAAACACAAGTAGGAACCCAATCACGAGGGTACAGAGTTTAGTTATATGTAAAAAGGATATTTGACGCAATTCCAAAGAGAGGTCTTTGTTAGCAGCAACCCTGCAACAATGCGCTACCAAACCCTAAGACAGGTTTTTTATACTTCTCAATAAGAAGAATCCATCAAAAGCTTCCAACTTTCTGGGCAATAGATACAAAATGATTAAAGCCACCACTGACCTGGTTGAAGAGAGGCTGGATTGAGTGAGGTCTCAGCGAAAGAACGAACGTTCTGATTAGGGTCGAGACTTGCCGTTAAGCAGCCGAGGAGTCATTGCTGATCTTGGTCCACCACCATGTTTCAATTTTTTCAATTTCGCGCTCGATCTTCTTGTAGGAATGTTCGAGAGAGAGACGGAGTCGCCTCTCTGAGATTTTGATGTCGGAGCCTTTATAGAGAGCTGAAGAAGAAAGAAGATGATTGAATAATGTTTTACCAATTTAAACCGGATTGTACCGTCGGTTTAAATTGGTACGCTCCGATTTTCTGAAACCAAATAATTTGTTATGATTCGGTTTAATCTCAATTTTACTGTTTTGCCACTACACAGTAGAATCACTCTCGTGTCCACCTCTAACCAATATTTTAAAATTTCAAACCAGACACCGACTCGGTATAGTTATTGATTAAGTGATTAAACCGATTCAACCCGTTAAACTTTTTAACTTTTAAATTCTATATATAATCATATATTTATACTGTCTAAATCAAAAAATAGTTTTACATATGTTATTTTTTTATTAACTAAAAAAACAATTAAAAAGTCAAACTTATGTGTGTTCAAAACAAAAAACAAAAAAGTCAAACTTATGAATATGAAAAAGTAAAAAATAGTAAAAATCAAATTCAGGTCTTGGCTCTCTGGATGCGACTCAGCATAAAGAGAGAGAGAGAGTTTAGAAAATATAATAAAAAATAACTTTTTTTTCCTATCAACGTAATAAGAAATAAGTTTTTGGCTCTCTTTTACTATTTTTATTAACCAAAAAAAGCAATTAAAAATCAAATTTATGAATATGAAAAAGTAAAAATAGTAAAAGAGAGCCAAAAAATTATTTTTTATTACGTTGACAAGAAAAAAAAAGTTATTTCTTATTACATTTTCTTAAGTCCACTAAAGTTGTTTTTTGTATTGGTATCTAACTCTCTCACTGTGCTCAGTCGCATCCAGGTCTTGTCTTTGATTATGTAGGATCAAGAAGAGCAACATGACTGCAAAACTAAAAATAACTAAACTTTATTTGATAAAATTAATCGAGATGTCTTCCATAATACTAGCTCAGGGGAAGAAAACTGATTTCATTGTCTACGCCGAGAAGCTCACAAAACGCCTCCAATGGAAAAAACATCCAAATAGAAGAAAAGAAGAGAGAAAGTTGCATAATGGTTATTAATGTTATTGCCGCTTGTTAATGTAGCTCTTGATCACTATAATCCCTACGCTGCAAAGAGCCAAGGCTGTTAACTTGAGAGGGAGGTTACTAGATTCTGCATTGTACAAGAAGAAGCTGTTGATTGATCGGCTTTTGTTGCTTCATGTTCTTGCTATGCGTGACCTTTCTGCTGAGCTTTCTCTCATCAGAGTGCACAAGTTATCCACTTGATGCATCACTTGACGCTGTCCGCGGGCGAGGGTTGATATCTGGTTGCTTCACAAAGAGTAACTAAGCGGTGCAAAGCCTATATATAATGTGAGGTGATTTACCTCTTCCATAAGTGGTGAATCCTTGGCTAACTGGGAAGATGAAGATGAATGAGGCATAAAGGAATATGTCAAACAACCATTGTCTAGACTATAAATGAAATATGAAGTTGGAGTTGAGCCATTGCAAACTTCGGTTTGGACTGTCATGCTCTGTTGTGTTGGAGAGTTCTTGTTGAAGCTCAACTTTGAATTTAGCTCTTCGATCCTGTTTATGAACTCATCCATTCTCTCATTAAGTGATGATATTTTTTCCGAGAGATGAGTCATAAACACCTACAAAAGATCAAACAATTGCACTGTTAAGTTATAGCTAAACTCTGAAATTGTCAACAAGGAATGGAGAACAAAGTTGAACCTCGTTCGCTGAAGAGTCATGGTTTCTCTCTTCGTACCTCCTATCGCTTGAAGAATAACCAGCAAACTTGGACATATTCTTATCTCTTTAGGTTGAATTGTGACATGCCTCTGTATAATAAATGGCACAGCTACTTAAGGACAGATGGATTGGAAGTAACAAAGATTTCTCATACACTCCTCAAAAGAAGTGTACCTTTGGAGATGCTTATTTCTCGTGGCTACTCTATCTGCAGAGGCTCGTAAGAGCACTTCCTTTGGGCATGAACGAGACATCAAATCCTCATCTAAGCTAAGCTTTTGCTTCAAATCATCTGGTAGAGCATGTAATGGGGACTTCTAATCAGGTACCCACTTCAAATGTAATAAGGAGAGAAAAAAAAGATCATAGCTTGAAACAACAAATCATACCATTACTTCATTTATCAGTTTTTCCAATTGGATTTGTTCAATATAGGTTCATGGAATGAATGATTCTTCCAATCCTTGCTGCTCCGCGGTGCTCTGTATAAGTGGTCGGTCTTTACCTTGCACCTGATATCATTACAAATTTAGAATTCTGTTATTTTCTAGTCATATTGTTTTCTGGATAAACAAATTATCAACTCACTGGGAAACAAGACTGCCATCATGACAAAACTATATAAATTTCTGGTACAATTATTATACCAAGATGCTACCAATTTTCGAGCAAATGGTGGTGAATGAGTTAAGATAGACAAACCTGCATGTAGTGACGATTAAGTTGCTCAAGCCAATCGATTTTCACACAGACACACCTTATCGGTAGAAAATACATGGTTGTTCCTTTTAAGTATGGTGGTTATTGTGTATCCCAACGCCATAAGCCCACCAAGTAAGCAAACGCTCACTTCAAAAGTAATCCTTGGGGATATAACAAAGGGAGTATCCGTGACCCATTCTTGGATATCAAAATCAGAACCGGAAGTATTCACCACATCACTATAACCAATCTGAACATTACTGAATCAGAGGGTTGTCAGAACTTTCAGAAACTTAAAAGTCATATTCATGAAAACATGGAAAGAAAACTCTCAAAGGGGCCAAACCTCAAACATGAGGCTGTACTTTCCATACTTTCCATACAGCATCCTCAAATGTGATTGGCAAGACTCTGGATCTTCACCCGGAGGAAGAAGATATATGTCATAGTTCTCCTCCTTAGTCTCTGTGTATTCTTCAGAAAGGACAACCTTGATCTGATCAACATATACATCCTTTCTTGACTAAATCGACAACAAAACAAATTTCAGTTTACTAAACGCAGACAACAAATACCTGAATACAGAGCATTTATTAATAGAACATGGAAAGACAAAACAAGTCATTTCTCAAACCTTCAAGATGTATGTTGGACTCTGGAAACCAGTGAAGGAGTTGAATTTATTAATGATTTTAATCTGAGCAGTCTGGAGATAATGTTCAATGAAAGCTTTGTACATCGGGTACACCTACATAAACAGTGAAGTTTTTAAATACTTTAGATAACCAATAATAGCCAAGAATCAAGATATAAAAGAAATGAGAACAAACTGTTTCACATATCTTAAGTCCACTAAAGTTGTTTTTTGTATTGGTATCTAACTCTCTCACTGTGCTCAGTCGCATCCAGGTCTTGTCTTTGATTATGTAGGATCAAGAAGAGCAACATGACTGCAAAACTAAAAATAACTAAACTTTATTTGATAAAATTAATCGAGATGTCTTCCATAATACTAGCTCAGGGGAAGAAAACTGATATTATTGTCTACGCCGAGAAGCTCACAAAACGCCTCCAATGAAAAAAACATCCAAATAGAAGAAAAGAAGAGAGAAAGTTGCATAATGGTTATTAATGTTATTGCCGCTTGTTAATGTAGCTCTTGATCACTATAATCCCTACGCTCAAAGAGCCAAGGTTGTTAACTTGAGAGGGAGGTTACTAGATTCTGCATTGTACAAGAAGAAGCTGTTGATTGATCGGCTTTTGTTGCTTCATGTTCTTGCTATGCGTGACATTTCTGTTGAGTTTTCTCTCATCAGGGTGCACAGGTTATCCACTTGATGCATCACTTGACGCTGTCCGCGGGCGAGGGTTGATATTTGGTTGCTTCACAAAGAGTAACTAAGCGGTTCAAAGCCTATATATAATGTGAGGTATGCCTAGGCATTTTAACCTGGACCCGAAAACCCAAACCTGAACCGACCCGAAAACCCAAACCTGAACCGACCCGAAATCACAGGTTCGAATATAGGTACAGGTATGTATAGATTAACATGTTGGATAAGTAAGTCAAGTTGAAGTTTGTGTGATAAAAATGTCTCTTTGAAGGTTTAAAGTGTTAGTCGAAAAAAATTAAAATTTAAAGTGTCTGTATGTGTCACTTTTAAAATCCTTTTATGCGATTTTCCCGAGATAGGAATAGCATTTTTATATAATTTTTTCTATAAGTAAAAGAACTCTATTACATAAACGTACACTGAAGCAAATCCATCTCTATAGTAGACATTCTCTATTTTAGAGGAAAATATAAAGATAAATGTAGAAATGGGTTGAAGATAGCCTAATTTTAGTCAAATAAACGGTCCATATAACCAATAGTAAATGATATCATGGGTAATTGAAGATGTAAGTATATAAAGGAAACCTCCAAAGAGAGTAGATGAGAAACTAAAGGGTGTGCAATGCAGATTTCTACAAAGATTGTCCAGGGAAAAACATAATTATCTTCAGATTCTTTTAATTCAAAGAGAAAAGACCTTTTACAATGTTTTGCTTCCTATTTTTGAGTTTGTATATAAAAAGATCTAGCTTTTCCTAATTATCTTCAGATTCTTTTAGGATATAGTGGTTATCTTGTACCAAACCAAATCGCCATTCCATCCCCATACTCCTTATCTCCCTTGCGCTGAATCACAGTGAACTTATTTTTCATGTTCTTGTCAAGCATCCTGATCAAGATCGTAGCAGAAAGAGGAGGTTCTCCATGCCTTCTTCTATTCCTTTCTCTCCAAATAATGTGAACTGTAGCCTGAGCCATGTATCTCACAATGTAAGTTTTTGTTTTACACCAAGTAAACTTGCTCGTTGTAAGCCTTGTAACACTTTCCCAATTCGCAGTAAAGTGATCCTTCATCACTCCCTTCATAAGCACTTCCCAAACCTTTCTCGAGTAGTCACACTCAAAGAAAAGGTGATTTAAGGTTTCCAGCGGTCGTTTACACAAAACGCAAGAGGTATCCACATTCCCATTCCAACTCAAACATCCTATCCCCCGTCGATAGTCTCCCATGCATCACTATCCAAGTAATGAACGAGTATTTTGGTGTCGCATGTTTAAACCATACCGCTTGATGCCAATAACACTACTGATGTCTTCCTCTAATACTCAGCCACGTTTCCCGTGTCGAGAACTTCTTGTATTTCCCATTTTATTTTTCCACATTGCTATATCTTCTTCTTAAACCCAATTTTCCTTAAACTTCTCTATCTCTCTTTCCAATCTGTTGTATATTGGGATTCTATTAGTTCTTTTTCTGTGGTTTCTACTGTCACCCACCGTTGCACTTAGTGGGATTCCCATATCAATGTAGCTGCCTTCTCTTAGAACATCCTTCAAGCAACCCATATTGGACCATACTTCATACCAAAAGGAGGTATCATGCCCATTGCGAACATCAACTCTGTAAAACTGCTTTGCCTTTTCTCTATATTTGAGAATCTTTTTCCACATCTAGGAACCACTTTGCATCTAAATTAGTCAGGACATAACTGTGCATCTACAAATAATACATGTTCTAATTTGCAGCGTCTACGTTTAGAATGTTTAGACTAAGAAATCTAACATATACATACCTTCATGGGTAAAGGAATAATGGTCCATTTTTTCGGAGCAGATTTAGCTTTTGAGCGCCTGGTTATGCCACCATTGGACTGTACAAGAAATATAAACAAGTCTCTGTTAGGCTGTGAGACTGAATTTAACTTTTTAAAAGATATAAGAGGTACAACATAGGACCTAAATATGATTGCCTGGGACATTGACCTTTGCAAATTCATAATGTCTAGTTGACAGTAGCAAAGCCAGAGCTGAACATGTGACTTTGATTTGATATGCCCCTTGTATCTCCCCTGAATTAAGATGCTTAACCAACCATAACTTGAGATGACCGGAAAAAAGTTAATGTGATGCATCAGGTAGACAAAAAGAACCATACAACTAGATAAAGCAAGTAGAGAAGCTTGCCTTGTTGTTTAGTCCATTCTGTCATAACACAGGCAAATGAATTTTCATGGCCATCAGCGCGTACGCTAACAAACAGATTGATAAATTGATCAACGTTGGGGAAACTCATATGGATCTGTAAAAATAAACAAAGTGCGTCTAAGATCATCTTGATCATGATCGAAATCACAATTGTCATCTTGGACCAAATGGGCTTTTGGATTCTTCCCTTTTATACTCTCTTGGTAGAGGTCAACAAGGTGTCTGGGAGTCCTATAATTCTTTGCCCAATGATTTCCCATACCACATCTATGACAAACAGATTTGGTCATGTGGTGGCTTAAAAGATGTACCACGGCCACCTCGTCCTCGACCATGGCCGAAACTGGGACCACGACCATGTGGTTTCTATATGCGGCCCAAGTGCTATGGATATGCAAGACAATCCTAAGGATTAATGCATATATGTTCAATAGGTTATATGAATGCATATCAAACAAGTTCAATGATCAATGAAGACAATATAGATCAAACAAGTCATGCGGCCAAGTTTAATTCAAGCAAGCCACAAGGCCATATGGGATGATGCAACAATCCTAACAATCATAATCTATATGTTCAAGTGATCTTAATCAAAACAATCAATCAGATTATGCAAGGACCACAATCTTAGTCTAAATGGTCGGATTCTAAGGACAAGTTGGTTGGATTCATTCTTAAGGTCATTCAATCTAGGATTAATCAATTTAGGGTTTTAATTTGACCAAGTTAGGTTATATCAATTAATCTAACATCATAACTCACAAACAAGATCAACTAATGATTAGGGTTTTAGGGATTAACCTAATCGGATTAGGGTTAGGGTTTAGTATTAGTGTTAATACCCTACTCAACCTAGCAATCGTCTAGGGTTAAGCCATCAATTAAAACAATCAATCTAATCAACCTAACAATTGGATTAGAACCTCAAGACAATCGGATTAACAAGAATCAAACAAGTAGTTTAAGATTTAGGGTTTTTGGAAATCGATTAGGGTTTTAGGGTTTATTGCAAACAATTTAGATTTTAGGTCAAGATCAATCTAGATAGCAATTCTAAATGGGCTAAGAACAATAAACAATCATCCTATATTCTCAAAACAATCAATCGAACAAACAAAAGCTTTTAGGGTTTTGATTTGCACATTAGTATTTTTGATTAGGGTTTTGATCAAACAATCAACCATGTATAGCAAACAATCTATCCAGAAACTTAGCAATCTTTCTAAGTTCATTCCATCGGTTTTAGGTTTTAGTTTGATCATTAGTTTATTCGATTTGGGGTTTTGAGAAAATTAGGGTTCATCGAGTTTACCTTCTCTTCTATCAGGTTGGATGGTCCACCGAGAGAGGTTGATTTCATGAACATGAAGATGTTGAGCTGATCATGGACTGGTACGGATTGATCTTCGTGGTTGAAGTCGGATTTGAACGAACAAACAAGGTATTGGCCGCCAAGGGTTTATCAGATGGAAAGAGATTAGGGTTTATGTGATCGATTTTTAGCTTAGGGTTTTTGGAGCAAGATCATGCTGATAACGTGTTGTAGAACTAGAGAAAATAAGAGATGCAAATCGTGTATATTGCTTATCATAAAGGTACAAGGAGGTTCCCTTTATATAGGGAAATACAAGAAGTATGAAAAAAGAAAATAGTACAAATCCTATTGCAACAAGGAAAAGGAAAACATCAAAAACCAATATGGAAAAGGTTCCCTCTTTGCCGAAACCCTAAACCTATTTGGTTTAGGTTTAGTAAACATCTATGCAATAAGTTTATGTGTGGGCCGGTAATGAACTGACCGACTATGGACCCATCGACCATAGACCATAGAGGTTATGACAATCCACTATGGTTCATAACACAAATCTTATTGAATAGATTTACCCGTATAAATGCAAAATCATCACTGGTTTTCTTTTCACATGCGTAAGTATTGCCAATATACACAACATAGAAATGCAAAAAGAAAACACAAAACAGCATGCCTACAACTTATGGTAGACGTGAAATAAACCAAACAAAAAAAATCACCACTCAAAGTGAGCAACTCTTGTCTTGTCTTCCACTAATATATGTCAACTGAACTGATAACTGAGGTAGCTGAAACAAGACGCATTTACAATTTATGTATATAATGAGAATTATTAAAAAGAAAGTAACTTGTACACGAACAGATATACATGAATAAAAAAAATTGAAAGCGCTTTTCCTCGCATATACTTGTCATAGCTCTACATATACAAATGAAGAGTAAAACATACGAGTGAGCTTCATCACTAAAATTATCATTTACGAAATTGTACATGCCAAAAACGTGATACAAACCTGAGGAGAGGAAACGACTGCGTGCAAGCAAGGAAACAACACAGGTACCCGAGTAGGCACATCTTTGTCATCCAAGTCACCAGAGAGAAGAGCTAAATACCTCAAAGCTCCATGAACTGTTGAATTCGGCAATAAAATTCAGCCTAAGGAAAACTCTTGACTAATCTCGTGAAATGGTATGGAAATGAGAAAATGTCTCTAGAGGCAACAAAAACTGAACACAAAGTACCTCCATTGATGGTGTTCTGATCGCTAATCAGCTTCAAGAGATAGGGTAATAGCTCAGGCTACTTTTCGGGCCAATAGGAGCCTAAACAGCATCTTTAGAATCCTGTTATTCTACACTCACTGGGAACAAGACTGCCATCATAAAGGCATATGGCAGAACTATATGAACTTTGTGTAAAATTATTAGGCTAAGATGCTACCAATATTTAAAGCAAATCGTTGTGAATGAGTTAAGATAGACAAACATGCATGCAGTGATGATTAAGTTGCTCAAGCCAATCGATTTTCACACACACACACCTCGGTAGCAAATACATGGCTGTTCCTTTTAAGTATGGTGGCTATTGTGCATCCCAACGCCATAAGCCCACCAAGTAAGAGAACGCTCACTTCAAAAGTAATCCTTGGGGATATAACAAAAAGAGTATCTGTGACCCATTCCTGGATATCAAAATCAGAACTGAAAGTATTCACCACATGACTATAACCAATCTGAACATTACTGAATCAGAGGGTTGTGAGAACTTTCAGAAACTTAAAATTCATATTCATGAAAACATGGAAAGAAAACTCTCAAAGGGGCCAAACCTCAAACATGAGGCTGTACTTTCCATACTTTCCATACCGCATCCTCAAATGTGATTGGCAAGACTCTGGATCTTCACCCGGAGGAAAAAGATATATGTCATAGTTCTCCTCCTCAGTCTTTGTGTATCCGAGAGCCTTTATCTGATCAACAAATACATCCTTTCGTGACTACAACAAACCATCAGCAAAAAAAGTTCAGTTTACTTAACGCAGACAACAAATACCTGAACACATAGATTACAACAAGTCATTTTTCAAACCTTTAAGATGTATGTTTGGCTCTGAAAACCAGTCAAGGGGTAAAATTTATTAATGATTTTAATTTGAGCAGTCGGGAGATCTAGTTCTACGAAAGTTTTGTACATCGGGTAAGCCTACATAAACAATGAAGCTTTTAAATATGTTGCATAACCAATAATAGCCAAGAAGCAAAGATATAATAGAAATGAGAAAAAATTGTTTCAGATATTTGATGAAATATTCTCCTCTGGCTGTTGACATGCACGTTGTATATCACGAAGAAACCGTTTAACATGATCAAAGTGAACTCCACCAGTAAAAGACACACGAAGAACCAACAAAGCTCGCAATATCTCACTCAAAGCATAGATTCCTCACAATCCTAGAAGTTGGGACATCAAAGGTAAAAAGCATGGCATTGAAGGCAATAACCATGCTGATGTAAATGTAGTATACAAAAGCACAAAATGATGATTTAATCAAGTATGCATCATCCATTACCTATATTCAATCACAAATAGGAACCTTTATTCCTTCAAATCTTCAAGACTCTTGAGCAATGCGTCACAGTCCGTTAACAGTGGGTCTATATTCCCACACAAAAAGGTTGTAACAGCTCAATAGATATGAAGATTGAAGACTTGATTCCTATTACTCTTACCGTCAAAGTTTCCATCAACAATTGGACTGGCGTCATTATAGTTGTCCATCGAAATGACAGCAACACTTGGCAGAAAGTTGACAATCCTTTTAGTAAAGACCGTCTTCCCAGGACCAGATGGACCAGTAACGCCAACCAATGTGATCCCATCGTTCTTCTGAGAACGGATAACCGCAAGGAAGCCCTTCTCAAATGACAACCGATCTTGACTAGGAACTATCTCGTACCGAACAGAGTCTCTTCTCTTGACCAATTGGACTTGATCCTTCAAAAGACCGTGTCTCTTCTGATGAAACTCGATCCCGTTGATGTCTTGACCCCAACATGAACAATCACGGAACCTGCAAAAAGCGCATCTTTGGCATTGAGAATGACATAACCAACACACACATCAAAAAGACTGAGTGAGCTTTTACAAGAAAGAGTTCACATTTACACTTAATTAGCACATGAAATGTGTCAAACACAGCACTACAAACAATCAAACAATATCATATGAACACTAATGAGCAAGACAGGGATCACAAGACGTGGAACAACAAACTGAAACCAGATTGGCGAAAAAGGGTCAAACTTTGAAACAGCCATTAACCAAAATCGACGCTGATTTGTTGGAGTTTTGTGTTGGGAACTTACAACGAAGAATCTCGTGTGAATCGGGGTTCGTCACTTTCGCAGAGCCAGTTCCAAATTGAATGGAGGAAGGGTTGAGATTTTTACAGAGAGCTTCTTTTATCGGGGCGGAAAGATCTCGTCGACCCACGAGGTTGCATTGAGAGAATGAATGAGAGACAAGAGAGAAGAGAGAAGAGAGATGAGAGCCAACCTTGAAAATGCACATATATCTAAGAAGTTCAAATAAAAATACGCCCATCTTTATAGTATATATAGAAAAATCAAATATTAAACTTGGATAATCAGAGCCAAAGTTCTCTCTCTTTGTTTAGAGAGAGAAAATCCTCTCTTTAACTTCCCCTTAACAATCTGATCTTTCTGGGGGATTGAGAGTTTTATGTTTTGTTATAAAATATTCGATCATCTGACCAATCTTTTAATTTCGTTTGCGGATCTTTTTTCGCATTGGCGAATTTTGTTGTGTTTTCTTCAGTTTGCAAATCGGAGCTTCGTTTCAAGTTAGTCTCAGTATTCTCCGATTTCAAACTGATTTTAATAATCGGAACTCAAACAAATCGGAACTCAAACACCGAAGGACATGTACCATGTTCCTCTTTTTCATCATCTTTGCTTGTTTTCCTTCCAATAAATGTAAAGCTTCATGATTTCGGTCAATAAATTGGGCTTTGCGTGAAGTATCTTTTGGATGTGATTCAAGTTGATGAGAGATTTTCAGGGATTTGGAATCGGATTAAGCAGAGTTGAGATTCGTTCATGGATATCTCAACAAATAATCTAGTTCTTCATCCTTTGAGTTATCTAGAGCTTAATAAAGAATGTGATTAACAAATAATATTAGAGAGTAGAGTAAACCGGTTACACTAAACCATGTGATTAAGAATGGTTTAGATTAATGTAAACCGAGTAACGACTCTATATAAAGGGTCACTTGTAACATAATCTTTTAACAGAAAATAACAAAGTCATTTTTCATCTTCTTCTTCGATAATTCTTGTTCACTAACATGGTATCAGAGCACGGAGACTTGAAATCTCAGACGATTCTTCATCGGATAAACCTCCGATCATCGCCGTTTCTCCATTTTCTTCAAAATCTGAGATCGATTTTTTGATCATTCCGTCAAAAATCAGTAATATCTCAGATTCTCGAAGCTCTATTCTGTAACAATGGTGATTGCTCGAAGAGTAACGCGACGCACCAACATATCAGCTCAAAAACCTTCTAATCCTGAAGGATCATCTTCGTTACCAGCTCAATCATCTCCGATTGGATTTTCAGAACCACCAGATAGCATTCACTCTCCATTCTATCTTACCAGTGGAGATAATCCTGGATTATCGCTTATCTCCGAGGTACTTGACGGTTCAAACTATGATAATTGGCGTATTGCGATGATGATTTCGTTAGATGCTAAGAATAAGCTTGCGTTCATTGATGGTTCTATAGAACGGCCTAGCGAATCTCATCCCACTTTTAGAATCTGGTCAAGATGTAACTCAATGGTGAAGTCTTGGATCTTGAACTCAGTTTCTAAACAGATTTACAAAAGCATTCTTCGTTTGGATAATGCATCGGAGATCTGGAATGATTTGATGACACGATTTCATATCACAAATCTACCAAGATCCTATCAATTGTCTCAGCAAATTTGGTCGTTGAATCAAGGATCTATGGATCTATCAACGTATTACACCACTCTGAAGACATTATGGGATGAACTTGATGGAGCTAGCTGTGTAACAACATGCCACAACTGTGACTGTTGTAAGGCTATAAGTTTACAAGCAGAACATTCAAGAGTGATAAAGTTCTTAGCTGGATTGAATGATTCATATGCTGTGATCAGGAGTCAGATAATCATAAAGAAATATGTTCCAGAATTATCTGAGATCTACAGTCTCTTGGATCAGGACCATAGTCAACGAAATATCACTCCTGTTCAAAATACTACTGCCTTCAATGTGTCCATCTCTGAGTCTGGTCAAGCTTTGGTAAATGCAGCTACTCATTCAAATGCGAAGCAGAACAGACCAATATGCAGTCATTGTGGATATAATGGACACACTGCAGACACTTGCTACAAGATACACGGATATCCGGTTGGTTTCAAACACAAGAATAAGAACCATTTCGACAAAACTTCTGTTGGAACTAAACCGGTTATGAATCCTAAACCTGTGGTGGCTCAAATATCTGCTGCTGAGACTCCTTTACGGATTGATAACACAGTCTCCAGTGGATTCAATCAGCTTTCCAAAGATCAGATTCAAGGAGTTATCGAATACTTCAATGCTCAACTACAAACCTCAATAACTCCATTAAAGGCGACCACATCTACATCTGGGGGAAGTATTACAGCTATGCCTGGTATGGCCTTCTCTTCCTCTACAATATGCTTTGTGGGTATGCTGAGAGTTACCAGAAATGTATTATCTTCTGAATCATGGATTATCGATAGTGGAGCTACACACCATGTATGTCGTGATAAACAGCTTTTTGAAACACTATCTGATACCATGAAAACTTCAGTTACCTTACCCACTGGTCTAGGAGTTCAGATTGCAGGGATAGGAAAGGTCAAACTGAATGAGTACATGATCTTGAACAACGTCCTATACATACCAGATTTTCAGCTAAATCTTCTTAGTATTAGCCAGTTGACAAAAGATTTGGGCTATAGAGTTGTTTTTGATCATGCTTCTTGTATGATACATGACACTACCAAGGGATTGATGATTGGTCAGGGTGAAGAGATATCCAACCTATATGTTCTTGATGTTAATTCTGTTCCAGAATCATCATCACACCGAAGTCCTTTCTGTGCTAATGTGTTTGTTGACTCAACTTTATGGGATAACAGATTAGGACATCCGTCTATTCAGAAGACAGAACTCATAACAGATGTATTTGGTCTTAAACAAAGAAATAAAATCTGTTTCATTGTGCTATTTGTCCTTTAGCCAAACAGAAACAGTTGCCTTTTGTATCCAAGAATAACATCTGCTCTAATGCGTTTGATCTGATACATATAGATACATGGGGACCATTCTCTGTTGAAACAGTTGAAGGATACATATATTTTCTCACTATTTTAGATGATCACACGAGAGTGACTTGGGTCTACATGATGAGAACAAAAGATGAAGTTCTGAAAATCTTCCCGGAGTTTCTGACAATGATAGAAACACAGTTCAAGGGAGTTGTGAAGCAAGTTAGATCAGATAATGCACCAGAGTTGAAATTTGTGGAGTTATTCAAGAAGAAAGGAATTGTGGCACATCATTCTTGTCCTGAAACACCACAACAGAACTCAGTGGTAGAGAGAAAGCATCAACACATACTAAATGTGGCAAGATCTCTCATGTTTCAAGCAAATGTTCCTCTTGAGTATTGGAGTGACTGGGTTCTAACAGCCGTCTTCTTGATCAACAGACTTCCGAGTCCTTTGTTACAGAATCGGACACCTTTTGAGATACTCACCTCTAAGAAACCAGAGTATGATGGCTTGAAAGTGTTTGGATGCTTAGCATATTGCTCTTCTTCCTCTAAACACAAAACAAAGTTTCAACCGCGAGCTAAGCCATGTATCTTCATTGGTTATCCAGCTGGCTACAAAGGTTATAAACTACTTGATATGGAGACAAACACCATTCATATATCAAGGCATGTTGTGTTTCATGAAGACATCTTTCCCTTTGCAAATGGACAATCTAATGTGCATTCTGATTTCTTCACTTATGAGGAGAATGTTTTCAGAGAAGATGATACTAGCACAGGTGATAGTAGAGTTCCTGCAAATATAAGTCAGATTCCTATAATAACGGATCAGACTTCTGCAGTTGTGAATGATGACACTCCTGTTAATGCTAGTACCATGCCTTCGTCTGATACAAATCAAGCTAGCTCATTTGGTGAAGCAAAGAGATCATCTAAAACTCCAGCTTACTTGAAGGATTATTACTGTAATATACACACAACAGAGATTCCTTATCCTCTGGTCAATTATATATCTTATGATGATCTCTCTGATGGGTATAAACAATATATTTGCTCAGTGAATCTTCATTCAGAACCCAGCTCTTTTGCACAAGCAAAGAAATTTGATGCATGGTTGAAAGCTATGAATGAAGAACTCATCGCCTTGGAGAAAACTCACACATGGGATATTGTCTCATTACCTACTGGAAAACATGCTATTGGGTGTCGTTGGGTGTATAAGGTGAAGATTAATGCAGATGGAATCCTGGAGAGATACAAGGCACGTTTAGTCGCCAAAGGATATACACAACAAGCTGGTGTTGACTTTGTTGATACGTTTTCTCCCGTTGCCAAAATGACTACAGTTAAAACTGTATTAGTTGTTGCTGCAGCAAAGAAATGGAGTCTTAACCAACTGGATATCAGTAACGCTTTCCTTAATGGTGATTTAAATGAAGAAATTTACATGACTCTACCACCAGGATACACACCAAAGGAAGGAGAAGCTTTACCTCCTAATGCTGTATGCAAGCTGAGAAAATCCCTTTATGGTCTTAAGCAAGCTTCCCGGCAATGGTTCTTGAAGTTTAGCTCAACCTTACAAGCTCTTAACTTCAAGAAATCTCACAGTGACCATACATTATTTGTGAGACATATCAATGGAGTGTACACTGCTGTTCTAGTATATGTGGACGACATTATCATTACTAGCAATCATGATGCGGATGCTGATCAACTAAAAGATGATCTTGCGAGGATTTTCAAGTTGAGAGATTTAGGTCCGTTGAGGTACTTCCTTGGCCTTGAAATTGCAAGATCTGAAAAGGGGATTTCTGTTTGTCAACGTAAATACATCTTAGAGTTACTGGAGGATACAGGATTACTAGCTTGCAAACCGTCTAGTATTCCTATGGAGCCTAGTATCAAACTGGTTCAACATTCTGAAGAGCCACTCATTGAAGATGCTAGCTTGTACAGACGACTTGTGGGTAAGATGATGTACCTGACTATAACGCGTCCGGACATCACTTATGCAGTTAACAAACTTTGCTAGTTCTCCTCTGCTCCAAAGAACTCTCATTTGCAGGCTGCTTATAAAGTGCTTCATATCTCAAAGGATCTATTGGTTATGGTTTGTTTTATTCAGCTAGCTCAGACTTGATTCTACAAGGATTTACTGATGCAGACTGGGCGTCTTGTCAAGACACTAAACGTTCCACATCCGGTTTCTGCATTTTTCTTGGTAACTCCATCATCTCTTGGAAATCTAAAAAGCAACCCACTGTTTCACATTCTTCAGCAGAATCCGAAGACAGAGCAATGACGTTTGCTGTTCGAGAGATAGTCTGGATTATTAATCTTGTTCATGAACTACAAGTCCCACAATACAAACCGGTTTCCCTTTATTGTGATTCTACAGCTACTATACACATTGCTAACAATCCGGTTTTCCATGAAAGAACCAAACATATTGACTTGGATTGTCATCAGGTTCGTGACAGGATTGAACAAGGTTTAGTCAAAACTCTTCATGTGAGAACAGATCAACAGCTTGCTGATGTCTTTACTAAACCATTGTTTCCTGCACCTTTCAATGCTCTTATTGGCAAGATGGCGTTACATTCAATTTACTTACCATCTTGAGGAGGCCTATTAGAGAGTAGAGTAAACCGATTACACTAAACCATGTGATTAAGAATGGTTTAGATTAATGTAAACCGAGTAACGACTCTATATAAAGGGTCACTTGTAACAGAATCTTTTAACAGAAAATAACAGAGTCATTTTTCATCTTCTTCTTCGATAATTCTTGTTCACTAACAGATATCTCAACAAATAATCTAGTTCTTCATCCTTTGAGTTATCTAGAGCTTAATAAAGAAGATGTAGTTGGATTGTGGTCACATGTTTTTGGCGATTAGCGATAGAGGATTGAGACAGAGGTACATATGAAAGTCTCAGAGATGGCGTTCAAGATGGTGGACTCACGTTGGAAACGATACCGGCGACGGCAAAGCACAGTCGGCCATTGATGCATGAATCTCTTTCACTCTAGCTGCCACGTGGCCCTAGATCTAGCTTATGGAAGACAGCTATTTATGTGCTTGTAACATTTTCTTTCATGCTGATCTGTCTATTTCATATGGGCTTTTACAGACTTTCTTGTACTTTTGTTCTCTTGCCCATTGGGTTAATGAAGTCTATGTTAACAAAAAAAACTCGGATAATCCAAAAAATATTTTTATCTAACAATAATAAGTAGGGGTTATTGGTTCTTGTATTGTAGTAGATTAAAAAATCTAAACTAAATCAAGTGTTATTAGTTCTATGATTTTATTATACATATTGAAATCATATGTTATTAGTTTCATGATTTATAAATTCTAAGGAGAAGTTATTGGTTTATTATTTTAATGTATTTTGAAATTCATATAGTATTTACAAATCAATGTAAAATACAGTGATTTTCAAATCAATGTAAAATACAGTGATTTTCAAATCTAACATATAAATTTTAATTAGTATTTACAAATATAGAGGTTTTCCCTTGAATTTGAATTTTTATATTTTTAACAAATAAATTCATTCAAATCCATTAAAATCCATTATAAAATCAAATCCATTAGTAAATCCAGATTATTGAATAACACATGATTTAAATTAGAATTTATAAATCATGAAATCAAAAACAAATTATTTCAATATAAATTTTAAAATCGAAGAACAAACAACATTTGATTTAGTTTGGATTTCCAAATTCATTAAAATACATGAACCAATAACTTCCACTTAAATTATGTGTTATTCAATCATCCGGATTTACTAATGGATTTCGTTTGATAATAGATTTGAATGGATTTTTATGGATTTCTTTGTTAAAAGTACAAATACACAAATTCGAAGAAAAAACTCTAGATTTGTAAATATTAATTAAAATTTTATATATTAAATTTGAAAATCAATATGTTTTATATTTATTTGTAAATACTATATGAATTATTAAATACACTAAAGTAGATAAACCAATAACGCTTGAATAAGATCAACAGCTATCTATGTAGGATTACAAAAAATCAATCAATAAAAAGGTATTTTGTCACGTTAGAACAACTTCTGTAAAGTAAGGAGAAAAATCTCAATGACCAAAACTTTTTCACCCGCCGTATTGTTATCATCTCTCCAGTTTCTCCTCTAATGTCATAAACCCCCATTAAAAAGCCTCATTCTTTACTGCAACAATCAAACGTCACAAAACTCTTTCTATTCCTTCATCTTTATGCTTTATATATTCTTCTGCTTTTCGTTACTCTCCTTCACCACATTCGCATAAACCAAATAACTGTAGGAATCGATGGCAAACAAAAGCGTGAATCTAATTTTCTTTTTGGTGAGTTTCAGTTACGAAGGATGTTTAATTTAGCTCTTTTAATCTTTATCTAACTTTCTAAAGTGCTTTCAAAACCCTTGCTTTGGTTTGGTTTTCATTATAGAGAATGAAGGCGGTCGTGATCTCGAGCGAGGAACCTCGGAGGTTATGCAACTCCGAGAAGTGGAAGGGCTACAAGTGTAGGAAGATGAGGTTCTTGTTATAGTTCAAGGAACTACTCTGAGTCGCACTGATACTCCCCACCACCTGGTTTTATCCTTTATCATTGGTCTCCAGTGCTCCAGAACCATCGAATCCATCATCATGTCTGTCACCCGCCGGAAAGTGGGAAACCAGGTGGAGATTAGTGAATTTACAGGATCCTGGTTAGGAATTATAATAATTAGTATGTGTTCATTTCCTTTGATAAATGTGAGATTGATCATATGATTGGTGTGAATATGCTTCTTGGTGCTCCTTTCATGTTCTTATTGATTTAGTATTCACTGATGGAACAATTGAGATAGTGTTGGAGAAGTTTTTGCTTGCAATTTTGTTTTCATTTGTTTAACTGTTGATTAAGCTTTGTCCAATTTATGTTGGATTGCCTTCAAATCCTCTACCGTAGGCTTAGATTAAAGTCTTAAACTTCTGCCACTGCTCTATTTGTCTCAGGTATGTGCTCTTCTTTCTGGAGGAGGATATGCAAAGAAAGTTGTTGTACCCATTGGACAAATCCTTCCAATCCCTCAGGTTTGTTCGTAAAAGACACAACCACTTTCTCTTAAATGGAGCTTGGTTTCCCTTAATATGAAAAAGGCTTATGAATACACGTAACTTTATGCTCTCACTCTATGTCTCATTATTGGTTGGCCAAACTTAAAGATGCTCCAATTTAGGAAAGATCATGAGACTAGAGATTCAAATTGAGTTTGTGGTTGCTTCTTATGCATTACTTTCATTCTAACGCAGTTAAGTTTTGCGTAATGATCCTTTCGATAATAAGCTTTTTCTTACTTGAATTGAAGCGTATTTAATCCTTTTTTTCTCCCTACAATCTCTCTGCAGATTATCTTCTTAGATATTCAATGATAGTTCGCGACCTAACTATGGGTGAGTGTCTCAGTGAGAATGAGTGGTTCGGGTATAAAACGTGTTTTGACATGTCAACGTGTTTTGACATGTCAACTTGGTGAAACTAGGTCAAAACTTGTTAGGGGCATTATTGTAAATTATCTTGACTTGGGCTTGAAGTCGGCCAACTGCTCTGTGAGTAGACCGTCGATCGACATCAAGCATGCTCCGTCGATCGATGGTCATGCTTGACTTCGACTCATAATTAGCTGAACGTAAACTATCAAGCTCCATTAAGCTGAATGCTCTATCAAGCTCCGTTACTCCGTAGTGCCCAAAACGCACATTGACATGAAAAGACTCTAAAACACAGTCTAAACATACATATCAGACTCCAAATAGGGTCCAAATGATAGTCTTAAACTGGTAAATAACAAGGTATATCAACTCCCCCAGATTTAACCTTTTTGCTTGTCTTCAAGGAAAACAAAGGTAGCTTGTGAAAGAGTTTGAAAAGCGGGGACTCAAATAATACATAAAGCATGACTATCACTCTACTATATTTCAAACACATCGAATAATGCTAATTAAAGAGAAAATTTATATGACTTATCCTAATATTGCAACCAAATTCATTATATCAACAACTTAACAAATAATAGTCTGACTCACCCCTCTATTGATCTCATTTCTTTACATAAAATAAAATGTAGGCTTTACCTTGTGAGTATCGATCAGAGGACACATGGACTCAACTCCTGCAAATCTGCATGTATAGGTGTGAATCCTTTCATGATCTTCTGCTTCCTTTTAGATCTTCCCTTTGGTGTCATAGAATCATGTGTATTGGCATTCTGTTCATGGTTCTCCATCCTTGACGGTTTGACAAACATTCCAGCACTCAGACTAGGTAGACGTATCGGTTCTAATTTTGGGGGCGCCGATCGATACACGCTTCACTCCGTCAATTGACGTTGGTGGATTCACACGAGGCGACTGATTTTGCAGGTTTTGTCGATCAACGGTCTGGCTCTGATGTTGATCAAAACCAGTGCGAACTGCCGAAAGACATGGCACTTTTCACACGGAAATCTCCTTCTTGCAGTTGTTCTTTCTTCACCTATTGCCAGAAATCTTATCCTATTAGTGCATTGACGTGGTGCTTCAGATTAGCCTCTCATTTTTCCTTAATCAAGGCCCCATGTCTCTGAATTGCCTCCCTCGTCTAGACCACTTGACTTTCTAGCTTCTTGACATGGGTGTTGAGGGCTTCGAACTTTGTTTTAAGGTTGACATATAGGGCATCTATTTTCCCACTGAAATTTACAGTCATCTGTTGTTGTTGCTCCAGTATCCTATCAACCATAGCCTCCAATTTGGTCTCATGGGGCTTCTGCTGCTGTGGATACTGATAGTAATTACTCATGTTGCCACCAGAGTTTTCGTTGTATCCTTGATTTCCTTGTTTTTGGAAGCTATTTCAACCTATAACGTTCACATCCTCTTCTTCATCTTCGTCCTTCAGAGCTTTCACTTTCACTTCCTGCTTTTTTAAAAACTCCTGGACACTTTCCAGCTTAGCTTTGCACTCATTTATCTACTCCCTGCTCAAAGTTGAGGCTAATTGCTTCCTATCGTAGTCAGTGTTCTTGGTGTTATTGATAGACGCCAAGTTATCGATAAGTCCCGTCGCTTCCTCTGGACTCCTAGTGCTAAAGTTCCCTTCACTAGCAGTGTCTAGAGTCATTTGGTATTGCAGATCAATACCTCTGAAGAAAGTGTTAAGAAGCTGCACTTCATTGAAGATGTGATGTGGACAATACCTTTGGTAAGACTTGAATTTGAACCAGGAGCTCCTAAATAATTTTCCAGGATCATGTGTGAATGTGACAATCCTGCTCCTCAAGTATTTAGCATGCGCGTCATCGAAGAAATTACGCACAAACGCATTCTTGATATCCGTCCAAGATGTCAGAGATCCTGGTGGTAGTTGTTTGAGCCAATGCGAAGCATCTCCAGCGAGTGAGTATTTGAAGAGCTTGCAGAATAAATAGCCCTTAAGGACTCCATTGGCTTTAATCGCCAATACTAGATCCTCAAATCGCTCCAAGTGATCCATTAGGTGCTCATGACGCAACCCATGGTAAGGTGTCTGCGCAACAAGTGCGAAGAAGGAAGGTTTGATCTCAAAATCATTCCTCTGAAAAGCTGGAGGGCGAATGAAAGATCTGTTGGCGTAGTACTTGTCAGGACGGCTGTAGTCTGCTAGTGTGCGTTGAGCAGCTAGAACGGCAGCTTCAGGTTGAGCTGCTGCAGCGTCTGCTTCTGGTTCAAGGATCACAACTCCCTACTCATCAATCTTTTGTCCTGTTACGTTACTCATATGACCTTCAAGTTCATTCATGTCCCCTCTTCGTTTCGAACCACAACAAGTGTCGCAACCATCATTCTGGAGTTACCGTCGATCGATGCTGAAGGGTGCTGTAGATCGATGTTGATGCGCGAGTGTCGATCGGTGGTCGAGTGTTGTCATTGATCGATGCTAGTCGTTGTTCTCTTCAAGGAAACGTGATCCTCCTTACAAACAGACCAGTGCACAATTAGATCGGCTCCATGGTTGTAGATCCCACTCGTGATCGACCTTCTTTAAGCCTTTTCCTGATTTGATCATCAGTCTCTCTAACTCCCTAGTTTATGTGTGTGTTTTCTCTGTATTTTTTTTTCCAGAAACCGTGGAAGAAGATTCCCCTTTCTCTTTCCACAAAATCCTCTTAAAAAAGAGTTTGGGCGGTTACTATTCAACCTTCACTGGCCATAACTGTTTTCCCAACTGCTCCTGCACCCAGTCTATCCGCAAAGTAACTTCTCCTGGATATTTACGTAACTCCCAAATCCAGTAACTGTTCATGGTCAGTTATCCCATACAGTAACCGACTTCACCAATTAAGCAGTTTCATAACTGCTCCATAACTGCCCCCTTAAATAATTGTCCTTCTTGTCAGTTATTAAGCATTGGATAAACCAGTAACTCTCTTTAAGCTCGGCCAACTGCTAATGACGGTTTTTAAGCGGTTTAGGAACCGTCCATAACCGTTCTGGAATTGTTCCCTTTAATTGCTCTTTACCGATCAGGATAACTATAATAACCCTCACGAACCAGTGAATTTCTGATCGAGAAAAATTCCGCTCGACCAGTTCATAGTTGGTCGATCAGATTTAAAAATAAAATCGACCCGATGAATTAATGTCTCGACGGGACTGTCAAGTCGTCGAAAGGAATTCCCTTGATAGTTCTGGTCGAGTATTAAATATTATGGTCGATTGTATATTAAGCTGGACAAGATTTTTCGAAAGCAAGACGAAAGCCAAAGGACAAGAAATATTTGATCGAAAAATTGTTCAGAATTATCGAGCAGCTTCCTAAATAATTCTGCCAGTCATGTACGTCACCTTCTTAGCTACTTGATCAGTAACCAAGTCACATGCCATTCACCTTCATGCTTTCTTACTTCTGTAGGAAATGGCACATGACAATCACAAGCTGCCTGCTTGCTTGGTTAATAAGTCATGTGCAAGTCACAATCTACTTGCTTACCTGCTTGCAGCTTTCTTCATGGGAAGGAAAAGTTCAGCTGCTTGTGATTAAGCATGTCTCCAGCTGTCAACTCTCAGCCTTGATTTGTGTTAAGTAAACCCTAAGATGAAGAAAACCTTTTCTGGTTTAAAAATACCTCCTTCTCTCCTTCTGGGCGTCCTGTAACAGAAGCAAAAACCAGAGAGAAGAACAGAAAAACGAGAGAGAGAAAAGAGAGAAAAACAAACAGAAAATTTTTGAAAAAAAAAATCTGAGAAAAATCAAAGGAGTGAAGTGAGCTTGGAAGACCCTTTCTAAACCTTTTATGAATTAAATCAGTGAGTTTTGGAGTGTTTTATAGCTGAAGTCTTGGCGTCCTGAAGTTGAGAATCATCCATAATTATTAAGCCTTTGAATTTAATCGTTAAGAGTTTATCGGTTTGATTGGATTAGTTTTCCTTGAGGCTAAGTGTCAGGCTCAGTTATCTAAGGTCTTGTATGGTTCATTCTTTGTTGGTTTATGATTGGAACTGTCTCATAGAACCAGTTGCTGAAATGTTGGAATTAAACCCAATTGATTTGATATTATCATGAACTTATCTGGTCTGAGTAGAACCGAGATAAGCTGTTGTGAACTGATTAATACCAGAATTATCTGAGCATGAGCTGAGCTGTTATAAACCGATTTAAGTTGTTATAGCTTGAACCAAACTGAACATGTTCTGAACCTGTCTTGAACCGAACTGATATAAGAGAATTGAACTGAAATGTTATGAACTGAGTTGATTTTCTTCTGGAACCAAACTTATGAACCTTATGTTCTAACTGTTATGTTTTTAATTCATATGGTCAATGAGAGTGGTCGGATCAGCCGGATCCTTGTGGTGGTTCTGGACCGAGAGGAATCCAGAAGTCGAGAATGTTTAGTGAGCTCGAGTCTAGTCTTCCTTAGCCAATCTCATATAATCAAAGGTGAGTCTAGATAGATGATGAATAAGTTACGTAGGAGTATAGTATGATTGCGTGCTAAATATGGTTGATTGATTAAGTATTGTCTCCTAATCTTTATCTAATTATGAAGTGTTTGCCTTGTGTAAACACTAAAGAATTACTAAGAATAATTCTTTGAGGTTTTCCCAGCCTCAGTACTTGTTCTCAAGTACTAAAATATATGTATATTATTAATTATATGAATATGAATCATGTGAAGTATTATCATATTCACTCTCCCTAAAGTTTCCGCATTACCGTGAATTGGTCCTGCGATATGGAACAAGGTCACAAAGACACGATGATGGGGTCGCACCCTGGAGGCCGTGTAACTGCATGCAGCGTTAGATGTTCAATCCTGGAATATCTGATGGATATGATGGTTATATTTATTTTCCCGCTAGGCTCGGTTAGCCTTGGTGGTTTTCCGGGTTTAGCATATATATATATATATATATATTATAAGTATGAGTGAATGGCGGGTATTGTGGAGGTGATGTTTAAGATATGACTCACATCGATAAAAGATAGGCCTTATATATATATAAATTAAGGAATATGATTCCTCTGCATTCAAATGGAGTTCTCTACTTGGAATATTACTAGTATTTGTTGGGTTGTGGGATTAGACTCACTGAGTAAACTAGTTACTCATGACTCATATGTGATGCAGGTAACCAATAAGCGGGACCCTTTACTTAGGACGGGAAGTGACATCATTAGCCAGCGATAGTTTTATTATCCTCGCAAAGTAATTTTTAATCAATCTTATTTATAAATATTATTTTTCGAAAAACCTCGAGGTTAATCTATAAAATTTTTGTTAGATGCTTTTGAATGAATAAATATATAATTTATAAAGAATATTTTTAAAGTACAGGTTCCATATGATATTAGTCCTTGTCCGGACGAACCAACTATCGGGTATTTGCTCGGTCGGGTTGAAAAGCCTCGGGCGATGTCCTATAGGAACGTTGGTGTTTTCTGATTGCTAGTCTAAGGCACTCGGAAGTATTTCAGGAACCTTGGATCGGCTTTCAGGGAGCATCGACCGTGTCATTTCCCGTCATTTATGATCGGGGTGTCACAAAGGTGGTATCAGAGCATGGTTATACGATGCTTGAAGGGGACTTCTTTCAAATGTTTTTCGAGTCAAAATGAGTCGCAAGGATAACTAGGATATGCTGACTGGTTCCTTCATCTTAGGATAGATAGTCATGGGTAGTCACCTTATCTTTAACTTTCATAGCAGATGCACCAAGATAAGCTCGAAGGGGTGGAGCGCACTTACCAATTTTGCTATCTTCTTGCTCGGAGATATACAAGACATAGTCGACACATCTAACTCATAAATGGATCTATGTTTTATCGATGTAAAAGTGGACGTTGTTAGTGATGATCCGGTTCAAAGAGATCCAACTGCATATGAACACTGAGATACACTTATTCTTCCAGCTGCTCAAGTTCATCCATCTTATACCTCAGACGTACCAGAACTGAAGCCGTACAAGCCTGATTAATTCAGCAAGTGTTTCAAGTTAAGAGTTGGTGGCAGAGATAGTTTGACTGTATTACAAGACGATGGACGCACCAACACCATTCCATTGTAACAAGACATCTTGACGTTTCTGAAGAGGATAAAGAAGTTGGGACCACAAGATATCGAGGAATGACTAAACCATTCGGCGTACACATTGGATTGAGGAAGATTTCATATACAACACTGTAGGAAGACGACAGAAGTAGCCTGTTGTTTCAAGAATTGCAAGAAGGATATGGAAGCATATAACATCAAGAAGGGTGAAGTGAGTTGGTCGTTAAGCATCAAGCGTCATTTAAGGAATGTTAGTCAAAGTCAGACAGATTTCTTTTAAGAGTTCAAGATGGAGTGTATTCTACCCAAAGCACGGGGCCGATTGGAGATTCCACTTATGGAGTTAGCACAGAGAGATGTTTCCGCCATAAGGTTAAGGTTGAGTGCATTTGATTCATCCATTATGGTTTCGAGGATGAGCCAAAGATCATAAGGACGTTCTTTGGGGTCTTAATCCCAAACCATTGGAGTAACTAAAGATTGTAGTGCTTAAGTGCTTTGAGGAGAATGTACAGTATAATGTGTATGTTAAGAGAGATGCTACTGCCAAGGAAGATTCTTCGTGCTATTTAGACAGTCTAATGGCTATCAGGTTCAGATCGAAAATCATTTTCTGCCAGGACAATATGGTCGTGATTCTTCAAGTGTAAGGAGTCCTAGATCGCTTTCGTCGTTTCCACTTTGGTCGTTCCTCTGAAGAGTAAGGATGTTATTCAACCCTTTCCCATGAAGTTAGCCGATACCTTTTACCTATACCTAGGGTACCAGTTGTTGAACTTCTTCTCGTTTCCCTACCATTAGTTCCAAGCCAAGTGTTAGGCTATTTGGGTAGAGCCTACACTTTAGAATTCCTTGGACCGTCAAAACTCCTGACAGGTCCAATCACAGATTTGTTTCTTATTCCATTGTGTGTTGTGTTAATTTTTTTAAAAAATTATGAATAATTAAATAAATAAGTGGAAGTTTGATCAAGGTGTTGTAAGAGACCTTTTCAATGGATGGAATTTTCCCCCCATATTGTGTTGGATTCGGGAACAACACATAGATGTAGTTCCCGACTAGTGTCATTGTATTAGGGAGGATTCTTTTTAGTGAATTCAAGTATATCGCTCTTATTAGTGGAAGTACTGGCTGCCATTTAGAATTATGGTATGCCTTCGTATCCCATCCCCATTCCTTAGTACTTCCATTCGAGCGGTATGTATCTATCTAGAGTGAGATTGGCTATCTAGTTTCCGAGCTCAGTTAGGATGTGGTAGAAGAAATAAGTTCTTGGGAGAATACTAGTCACTGTTGGTCTACAATGGTATTTTACCAAATGTTGGAGCGTCCCTCATACCAGTCTTGGAGAGTTAAAAACCTTTTGGGAAAAGATGAAGAGGAGTATTCCATTATCTTGAGCATTGTCAACGTCTAAGATAAAAAGGGGCAGAGCATAGAGGATAGTCTCATGGTCAGAGAATTCAAAATATGCTTAAGGCACCAAAAGGATTTCCGACAACAAGAATTAATATATATTCAGTGGTCATCATGAACTTGGATTTGCTGCAATAGCCTAGACATCTCGGCAAGTGGTTTTAATTGAGCAAAGTAGCAGACAAGAGATTTGTTTGGAGAAAGGTTTTGTTCGATTTAGTTCTTTGCCATGGAGTGTACCCATGTAAATGGTAAATAAGAATAACTAGAGTTTGCAGTTATGTTCAACTATAGTTAAATCAAGGACATGACCATTAGGATCAAGAATCAAGTTCTAAAATTGAAGAGTGGTTAAGATCGGTCGCAAGGTGCAGTTTTGTTTCAAGGACATTTGATGGATGCGGCACGTTCTATTAAATGCTTATATAGGGAAATGGAAAGTTGGATCCCTTAGTCAGTAAGTTGGAACAAGGAGTTGATGCTGATTTAGAAAAGAGTGCTACTATTACAGAATGGTTGTGTCCAACCTCTGTTATCGAGATTCAAAGTTTTTTTTGGATTGGCCAGTTACCATCAGAAGTTTGTTAAAGGGTTCGCAAGCATATCAAAGCCACTGACTCATCTTACCGGTAAAGGTGTCACCTATGAATGGAGTTCAGAAACAAAAGAAGCATTCAATAAACTGAAGCAAGCTTTGACGTATGCACTTATCTTAGATTTGCCTATACCTAACCATCTGTACACCGTCTATACATAGGCATCTCATGTTGGATTAGGTTGTGTACTGATGTAGGACGATAAGGTAATTGCCTATGCATCAAGACAACTAAGAAAGCATTAAGTAAACTATCTCAACGCATGACCTGGTAATGGCCGCAGCAGTATTTGCTCTTCGGATTTGGCGATCATATCTATATGGGGAGAAGATCCAAGTGTTCACCGACCATAAAAACCTCAAGTATATTTTACTCAACCTGATTTGAACCTAAGGTAAAGGTGATGGATGGAGTTTGTAACTGACTACGACATGCAGATCCTGTACCATCCAGGAAAAGCAAATGTTGTTGCTGATGCTTTGAGCCGAAGGAAAGTTGAGGTGGATATTGAAAAGGAACTTCAGAATCTTGAAGCAGAGTTTAAGATGATTAGTTTGGCTGCCTTGGAAGGAGAGGAAGGAGAACCTTTAGGATTACAAGCAGTGAGCCAAGTTAGTTTACTTGCTCGTATCCGAGAAGCACAAATGAGAGACGAGAGCCTAAGGAAGATTTGAGAAGAGCTGAATGAAAGTAATTTTGGAGGATATCAAGTTTCCAATGATGGAACCTTTTTACTCAATGGTCGGGTAACCGTTCCAAAAGGAGAAGGACATTGAGAAGAAATTCTAAGGACTGCACACCATTCTCTCTTAAGCATTCATCCTGGAAGCATCAAAATGTATCAATACAGACACGAAGTCGTCGTACAAGAGTACTCAGTTGGTGAATCCCGTTTGGTATAGACCAACATGTTGAATCCTCATTTGCTAGACAAAAGAAGGAAATCAGAGAGCAATAGAACCAGACTTGGACATGGAAAACTTCAGAAAGATTTGAGTGGTTAAGAAGTTTTTGTAGAATATCAGATGAGCATAAGTGTACCAAAGATTGTAAAGAAGATAATCCTTGGAATGGGTGAGTGTGTGTATTTGAGAGTAACACCCTTGGTTTGGATCATGCTAGCGTGATTGATCGTGCATGTTCTTGTTTGATTGTTGCACAGTTAATCAATTTGACATTCACAAGACCCGAGATGTTACCTTCAGTATGGCACATCACCTAACGTTCCACATTTGCATATTGTTGACATGGGAGGAAGGTAGATAGAAAGATTTCATGAGTGATGGTATTGAGAGACTTGAGGCTGTCAAAAGAAGTATGTAAGCTGCAGTTGACGAGAGTTATGTTGCAGTAATGAATTGATTATCAGATTTAGAAATTGTTGCCAGTCAAGTATCGGTATTTCACCATATGAAGCTCTGTATGGTCGACCTTGTAGAACACCAATGTGTTGGACCGAAGTTTGTGAACAAAGAATCCTTTGTCCATATAGTAGATGAGACTGCCGAGAAAGTAGGGATAATTCAAGAAATATGTAGAAAGCCCAAGACCATCAGAAGAATTATGCTAACCGCTGTAGAAGCGAAGTCATCTTTGCAGTGAATGATCTAGTGTTCTTGGAAATAGCTGCCCAGAAAGGATCGGTTTGGGAAAGTTGGAAAATTGGCAACCCGATACATTGGTCCGTACAGAATTATTGCTAGAGTTGGAGAACTAGCCTACCGACTTGAACTTCCACCTAATATGCCTATGCACCCGATATTTCATATATCGATGTTGTGTAAGAATATTCCGGATCTGAATATGGTTGAGCCACAACGACCAGACAATTTGAATATGGTCCTTCGCGGATAGCCGAGTGTCGTATCAAGAGATTGATGAACAGAGAGATTTCTCAAGTTCAAGTATTTTGGGGAAAGTGACAGAGAGTTATAGTCACATGGGAGGATGAAGATAAGTTTAGAGCTGATTAGCCAAAACTCTTCTCAGATACCCCAAATCTTCGATAAAGTGTCCACTTGTATGTTTGAGAATTCGGGGACGAATTCTTTTGAGGAGGTGAAGAATGTAATAACCCTCACGAGCCAGTGAATTTGTGATCGAGAAAAATTCCGCTCAACCAGTTCATAGTTGGTCGATCAGATTTAAAAATAAAATCGACCCGATGAATTAATATCTCGACGGGACTGTCAGGTGGTCGAAAGGAATTCCCTTGATAGTTCTGGTCGAGTATTAAATATTATGGTCGATTGTATATTAAGCTGGACGAGATTTTCCGAAAGCAAGACAAGAGCCAAAGGATAAGAAATATTTGATCGAAAAATTGTTCCGAATTATCGAGCAGCTTCCTAAATAATTCTGCCAGTCATGTACGTCACCTTCTCAGCTACTTGATCAGTAACCAAGTCACATGCCATTCACCTTCCTGCATTCTTACTTCTGTAGTAAATTGCACATGAAAATCACAAGCTGCCTGCCTGCTTGGTTAATAAGTAAGTCATGTGCAAGTCACAAGCTACTTGCTTACCTGCTTGCAGCTTTCTTCATGGGGAGGAAAAATTCAGCTACTTGTGATTAAGCATGTCTCAAGCTGTCAACTCTCAGCCTTGATTTGTGTTAAGTAAACCCTCAGATGAAGAAAACCTTTTCTTGTTTAAAAATACCTCCTTCTCTCCTCCTGGGCGTTCTGTAACAGAAGCAAAAACCAGAGAGAAGAACAGAAAAACCAGAGAGAGAGAAAAGAGAGAAAAACAAACAGAAAATTCTTGAAAAAAAAATCTGAGAAAAATCAGAGGAGTGAAGTGAGCTTGGAAGACCCTTTCTAAACCTTTTATGAATTAAATCAGTGAGTTTTGGAGTGTTTTATAGCTGAAGTCTTGGTGTCCTGAAGTTGAGAATCATCCATAATATTCAGCCTTTGAATTTAATCGGTAAGAGTTTATCGGTTTGATTGGATTAGTTTTCCTTGAGGAGTCCTGCTGGATGGTTTATTTTGAACTGTGTTCTGAATAAATCCGACCATGGATTCGTGTGGTGGTGATCAGGTTAAGTCGTGGTTAGCTTGAAGAGAGACTACAATCCGAGTTTAATTAGTTAAGTGAAACCGGTAAGCTTCAACCTCTTGATTCCGTCATTCTCTGATGAGAACCGTTTGCTGTGTGTTGGTTAACCTGTCAGGCTCAGTTATCTAAGGTCTTGTATGGTTCATTCTTGGTTGGTTTATGATTGGATCGGTCTCATATAACCAGTTGCTGAACTAATATGAAATGTTGGAATTAAACCGAACTGATTAGATATTGTCATGAACTGATCTTGTCTGAGTAGAACCGAGATAAGCTGTTGTGAACTGATTAATACCAGAATTATCTGAGCATGAGCTGAGCTGTTATAAACCGATTTAAGTTGTTATAGCTTGAACCAAACTGAACATGTTTTGAACCTGTCCTGAACCGAACTGATATGAGAGAACTGAACTGAAATGTTATGAACTGAGTTTATTTTCTTCTGGAACCAAACTTATGAACCTTATGTTCCAACTGTTATGTTTTTAATTCAGATGGTCAATGAGAGTTGTCGGATCAGCCGGATCCTTGTGGTGGTTCTGGACCAAGAGGAATCCAGAAGTCGAGAATGTTTAGTGAGCTCAAATCTAGTATTCCTTAGCTAATCTCATATAATCAAAGGTGAGTCTAGATAGATGATGAAAAAGTTATGTAGGAGTATAGTATGATTGCGTGCTAAATATGGTTGATTGATTAAGTATTGACTCCTAATCTTTATCTAATGATGAAGTGTTTGCCTTGTGAAACACTAAAGAATTACTAAGAATAATTCTTTGAGGTTTTCCCGAGCCTCAGTACTTGTTCTCAAGTACTAAAATATATGTATATTATTAAGTATATGAATATGAATCATGTGAAGTCTTATCATATTCACTCTCCCTAAAGTTCCCGCATTACCGTGAATTGGTCCTGCGATATGGAACAAGGTCACAAAGACACGATGATGGGGTCGCACCCTGGAGGCTGTGTAACTTACTAACTGTATGCAGCATTAGATGTTCGATCTTGGAATATCTGATGGATATGATGGTTATATTTATTTTTCCGCTAGTCTCGGTTAGCCTTGGTGGTTTTCCGGGTTTAGCATATATATATATATATATATATTTATTTATATATATATATATATGTATTATAAGTATGAGTGAATGACGGGTATTGTGGAGGTGATGTTTAAGATAGGACACACATCGATAAAAGATAGGCCTTATATATATATATATATATAAATTAATTAATATATTTCCTCTGCATTCAAATGGAGTTCTCTACTTGGGTTATTACTAGTATTTGTTGGGTTGTGGGATTAGACTCACTCAGTAAACTAGTTATTCATGACTCATTTGTGATGCAGGTAACCAATAGGCTGGACCCCTTACTTAGGACGGGAAGGAACATCATTAGCCAGCGATAGTTTTATTATCCTTGCAAAGGAATTTTTAATCAATCTTATGTATAAATATTGTTTTCCGAAAAACCTCGAGGTTAATCTATAACATTTTTGTAAGATGCTTTTGAATGAATAAATATATAATTTATAAAGAATATTTTTAAAGTACAGGTTCCATATGATATTAGTCCTTGTCTGGACGAACCAACTATCGGATATTTGCTCGGTCGGGTTGAAAAGCCTCGGGCGATGTCCTATAGGAACGTTGGTGTTTTCTGATTGCTAGTCTAAGGTACTCGGAAGTATTTTGGGAATCTTGGATCGGCTTTCAGGGAGCATCGACCGTGTCATTTCCCGTCATTTATGATCGGGGGTGTCACAATAACTGTCCTATAACCACTCGGTAACTGCTTAGTAACTGTCGAGCAGTTCATAAATCCAGTAACTGCCAGATAACTGCTCCCGCCATTTTCCTTGGCTTATCAGTACATATTTGGCTCAGTAATCGTTCCCTTAAAAATGTGTATCAGTCAGTTCATACTCCGACTAACTTATCTCGGATGACAAATCCAATTTTCCTTGTCTAAAATCTAACAAGCTTATTGTCATAAGCTCAACTGCTATGTCCGGACCCGACAGTATGGTCTTAATTCGACAAATACTATCCAGAAAACAAGCTCAACACTGACTGGCTCGTCTGATCAGTCAAGCTAAACTCGTCCTTGGACTGTTCCAGCTCAGACTGTGGAACGCAGGCGTTACAAGTCTCCCCCACTTGGATGAATTAGTCTTTGATTCAGTTTTCAGTAAAACCTTGTTTTACCTCTTCAGATCATTCTAGACTTCGGGTACTCAGTTCACAGACATCCGGCCACTAAATCATTGATGTTTTCAGATTTTCAAGCTACTGAATTCAGAACAGTTGATCGCAACTACACCTGGATTCGATCTCAGTTATCGACTTTCTCGATCCGGTCTCTGTACCACTTTTTCGGTCTCACAAACTCAGTTCAATTCAAAAACTCACTAAGCATAGTAGTTGTTATTTCCGAACAATCTATTGGTGATAGGACACACACTTTAGTGAGAACACTTAACTCCCAACAATGTATACCTCAATTCCCAAAGTTTTAAATCACTACCTTAGATAAGCTTTTCATGTCTTCTTTCTTTAACCGATTGCAGTCACTCATTGACTCTATCTTAGTCCCTCCAAGTCTCAGTCCAAACAGTCTTAGTCCATTCTCCGTCTAGACTGTTTGATTTGCATAATATGATATTTCTTTAACATGGACCAACTCCGATGCTAGGACATTTGATCATTCCAGAAACTCACGGATCACCCACCCTGATCCCTTACAGTTCTTTCCGCGGATCTCACTCTGATCCTAACCAGCTTACCAATCACTTATGATCTTCACAAACATCTGTAAGATCCTTACTGATCCTTATTGACACTTATGTATCACTCTTGATCCTCAAAGATTTTTCTTTCTTGGTTCATACTCTTGATACCTTACAAACATTCTTTCCCAGATCCCACACTTGATCCTTTACACAGTTTTCCTTTCGGATTCTCGGTCCTTCTCAGTCACAAACTCATATTGGTGAACTCATCCAGTTCCAGTAACTCAGTCACATATATTTCTTGGAAAACTCAACTATTTCCAACGACACCAAAACAATCAGAAAAGATGACGTCCAACACACATGTAATGGCAAACTCTCCACTAATTCCCACCCACGCTTTCATCACAATCAGAAACCCATAATAGTGAACTCATTGAGGTCCAGTTCCAGTAACTGTATATTTTATGCCTTGGAAAGTGCAATTCCCACAAACATCAGACATGGTTTCTGGAGACACCAGTGAAGACACGCGATGACAAACAAAACCAGTTCCTATCGACACAATAACAAATACGTCTTGACACACTCTCTGGTTCCCACAGAGTCTATAACATAACACGCAATGATATTAACACATACGTTGTTGGAGTTAAAATTGGTCATGGCAAAATCAACGGTTAAAATCCTTCGAAAAATTGTGCCTTAAGCAAATAGAAGCTGAAAATGTCAAAGAAACTTACGGCATAAGCCAAGCCTATTTGCGTAAGGATACAAGAGCAAACTTCGTATATTTCATCCCAGACAAGGAATAAAGGAATTTAAATCCAAAAATGAAATGATCGGAAAAACGTTCTTGCAGAAGAGTTTTGCGAAAATGACTAATTTTACGAAAATAGTCTTCCGTTTTTGGAGTCAAAAATGGTCACGACACCGATGTTTAAAAGTTACCGCAGAAATTTTATCTCTCTTTCGAGTAAAAAGAAAGCAAGAAATCATTGTATCTGAACTCCTCATCGCCCAACCCATCTCGTCATGGCTAATGAGTCAAGAAGTATGATTGAAGGAACAACCCATCACCTCCAAGTCTAGACTCATGTGGGCGACTAGACTCTCCGCAAATTCTAGTCGCCCATGGGTGACTAGACGCGTACAAATGTTACCCATGGTCGACTAGTGATATAGCCTTTTATTACCAGTTTTAGGCCATATTATAGGCTCTATTTAAGGTCTATTATGTGTGTCTAGGCTATTTTTTCAAGTATTTACAGGTCCATGGAAGTTTTGGAGATATATGGAGATACTTGGAGCTTTTGGAGCATTTAGAGGAGAAGAATCCGTAGTTGGCCACTTGAGGAGTCGAAGTACAGACTCTTGTCGACCGACGACATAAACTTGGCGTCGACCAATGTTTAAAGACCAAGGTCGATCGATGTTTCACACTTACCATCGATCGACGTCCAACTCGCAGACAGCCGATTGAAAAGCCCAAGTTAGAAGACAAATGATTAAAGTACCCTTGACAAGTTTTGATCTAAGTTTTTGGGTTTTCATATTTATGCTTATGTATTGAGAGCATGCAAAGTGTACTAAAAAGCCTAAGTGCATGATAGATTAAAGTTTTATAGTTTTAGGATTTTAAGGAGAAGATTCATAACTCCTTAGGGAGATTTGTATTGGAGCCTTAGTATTTTATCTATGAATTATATTCAGACTATTGTTCTTACTTTAATTATGTCTGAGTACTCATCAACTAGATTTAGGGTTGAATGACAGTAATCATGGATTAGCCCAAAAGTTGGATTGTTAGGTTAATTTAATATCCATCAATTGAGTTGTGCTTCATTCTTGCATTCTAGAGTAGCTAACCAGGATCTCGATCATAGGACATGGACAACTACGAGAGTAGGTTTTTTGCCATAATAGACTCCATTGAACTAGGTTGTTAGGCGCACGCGAGAGCTGGTCTAATAATTCTGGTGGACTTATCAAATCTCGTCCACACTTCCTTCTGATTTTACCGTCGATCGACATCAGGCCTAAGCCGTCGATCGACTTCAGGCCTAAGCCGTCGATCGATGGTCTTTCCTTTTGCTCGCATACGAGTGTTGGAGTTAGAAAAGTCAGAATAGTTAATATTTGAGTTCTAGAATATTTATATTTTCGTGTTTCTTGTTCCCTATAATTCATTAAGCTCAAAACCCTAGATCTAGTATATTTATATTTGCATCTAGCTAGTTTATTAGTATATTTCCATATTCGCATATTTCCATATTTGTTTCATTAACATATTTCCATATTGCATCTATACCTCTGCTAAGGAATATTTCCTTATTTGATTATTTGCCACCAATATATATATTCATCTAGCTTAATCTTTAGAAATAAAAAATCTATTGTGTGTCATTACTCTCTGTCGATTTGATCCCTAAGTACTACACATGATCTCTATTGGCAAGAGTATTATTTGTGTGTTAAGACTAGGGTTAATTTGACAGTGATTTCTTTAGAATATTTATACTCTGCTGGAACAATAAACACACACACCATGTCAACTAGACTGTATCGTCTTCATCACTTTCTCCTTTGAACCTTGAGTAGGTTGTTTCTTATTTATTCTCGACACTTTCGGTTGAAGTTTTATTATAAAAATCGCAAAGGCTTGTTTTCTCGTAAAACACCGAGTCAATCGTATAAAACGATAACAGTTAACTTAAACACCAATGTTATCTCGATTATATGATTGGTTTATTATTTGTCGGAGCCAGCATCATGTAAACGTACAAAGTAAGATTTCTCCAAAAGAAATCGTAAAAATCTCTTAAATCGCAAAACAAAAAAAAGAAAGACAATAGACCTTGAGGACCTATATAAGAGAAGAAAGGGAGAGGGACGCAGAAAAGAAATTCTCAGAACAAAACTTAGCGCTTAGGAACCTTAGGCATCATTCTCGACATTCTTGGTTTTCTATCTCTGCACTCGATTACTAGACCAACTTGCAGAGGCAGTTTGATCTCATGTTCAAATTCTTTAACTGAACTACGTTCGGCTTGATCATCTAAAGGGGTATGTAGGTAACCTTTCATAAGATTCAGTCCAAATCAATAAACACATTTTTCTTGTCTTTTTTTATTGAGTTGCGGCTCAACTAGGTTTAATGTTTTAGGTGGCTGGAACTAAAAAAACTCACTTACAGCTCTTGTGGCCAAAGATTTTACAATATGTTGTAACAATCACTGTGCTCTTACGAGAATTCAAAATAAAGATCAAACTTTTCTTAATTCGTTTTGTTTTCTTTTCATACTTTTTGCGTTTATTCGATTACCTGTCGTTGGCTCTTGCAGAGAATCCGGACCTCAAGGAAAGTAGGGTTTTCTTTGTTTTCCTCTGTTCACTAAAATCGACAGTGCGAATTTCGGTTCCCACATACGTCTTGGAAACTATCGGTCTCCACATACGCTAGAACTGACAGACGTCAATAAACGCCTTATCAAACTTGCCTGGTTCCCAAGATCTTATATCCACAGTCACATGAACTCTTTGGCAAACTCACTTGGTTCCCAAAGGCGCCATGTCCAACAAACACTTAGTCACTCGTCTAGCCTAATCATTCTAAGTCATCAAGCAGCCATCTTTTGATCCAGCTAAGTCTTAGTAAGCATCACAGCAATAAGCACCTAGAATGCTCTAGACTCTCGCATGAAAGGAATCGATCATCAAGACTAATGTGATCATTTCAAGCCAATGAGCCGTCATCAAAAATCTAATCAAGCCTTAACAAGCTTCACAGCCTCTGGCCACATTGTGTGATCTAGACGCTCATGGAAGGAACCGATCATACTACTACCATCTTCACTTCGACCACAACCCATCATCTATAACATCTGGTACCTCCAAGTAGTTTCTTAGTCACACAACTAGCAATTGGAAAGTGCCACTGACTTCTAATTCTTCTTGTTTCGATATCTCAACTCAAGAACAGCACAAGCCTACTATGGCAAATCGAGCTTTGTCCTCTTGACAATTCCTTTGTCTAGTTCTCTATATCCAGACTTAGTTACACTCACCACTTGCTAACATTTAAGTCTTACTCGAATTCTCCATCCATTCATGGAACTTTCGGTTCCAGTTCCTGGACCAGCTTGTCCATCTCTTGAAAATCTTAGAGTTCGTCTAAGCATTCTCCACAAGACCATATTTATGAATGTGATTTCCCCCTAACTCCAAATTTCAGCACCAATGACTTAGTCATCTATTCTTAGACTTTTTCCCATGGACGACCTGTCCATCTCAGTTTCCCGATCCTTTGATTCGTTCAGATTTTGTCTCAGCAATCGGTACATTGCTTTAGCCAGTACACACAGATTTTTAACATCTTTTGTTGAGACCTTCATCTCAGTTCTCAGATCACCTGTCCAAACCAGTTTCCGATCATGCCATTCATGCTCATCAGTTTGGTTCTTTTCCCTTGAACACTTGTTCACTGAAGTCTCACTTATTGATTAACTCATGGACGCCATGTCCATTCCAGTTCCAGGATTATCAGATTCTTGTATCCACATCCGACCTCCTTGGTCCTTGACAATCCATTTTCTTACTTAGTCATTTTAGAATCTTCCTTTGGCTTTTCTCGAAACACTTGATTCATCTTGACTTCAGTCCGCTTATCATTTCTTAAGCTTCAGAAAACTCTTAGTCAATCCTTCCCATTTCTTCACTTCAGAATCCGGATCCACTGATTTTTATGAACTTCCAAGTTGTTCCATGACTTAGTTAATTTTTTGAATAATTCACTTGATTATTCCAGCACGTCTTAAGCAATAATCCAATAATTTTCAAAATGATCTTACTTCGGTTTCTTTTCCAAACAAACTTCTAAGTTACAACTCGTCCATACAAGTGTAACTCCGACTAGATCACTCCTAAGATCAAGTCACTCAATCAGTTCTTCAATGCTCGCCCTTAGCATTATTTGCGTCCACTCAGTCTAGACAATCTTGATTCGTGCTTAAGTCCTTGTCCTAGAACTGTAATCGTTCTGATGCAACTTGTGAGGCCCCAACCCAGATTTCTTTTCCGCCGGTCGCCTCCTTCGACCAAACATGGTTCTTTACTGAATTTCCCCCATTCTTAGGGTTTTTATCCATTTTTCCTCTATGAGGTTCAGTTAAGTTCACAGCGTTCACTAAGTCATATCCAGCATCTTAGCAAATCACTAAGAATCACAGTAATAAACATGTACCTTACTGCCTTGGTGCTTAATTGACTCATCCGTCCATATGATCCATCCTTGTTGTCTCCATTATGTTCCATCCATTCCTATCCATCCAGCTCGGTAAAGACAATCAAATCCCCTTGTTTCTTAGTCACTCAACCAACCATCCCCACATGACCAAGTAAACAAAGAGAGACATCTCAGTCCCATTAGACTCATCCAGTACCAGGTAGAATGCTAACAACACCAACACTCCACAGTCAGTTACCAATCAACTCATGATCAGTCAGTACCATACTCGACCCATACGGCCCTTAATCCAGTCAGTCACTGATCACACTTGAACAACCAGTAAGACTCAACCCATACGGCCCTTAAGAAGTCAACTATTGATCACCATCTCTCTGATCATGTTCTCACAGAGTACACTCGGTTCTACAGCTGCCTTTCTACTGAACCCAGCATCAAAATGGATTCAGTTCACTCTCGTACCAGACATAGTTCAGTCTGTAGCAGGTTGTGGACACCTTGTCTCGTGTCGATTAACAATGCCTCGGTTTGTACCTTCTTCAGTACCTGATGTTAAGACTCCATCAAACATAACCACCAGTATCATGATCCACACCAATCCAGTCAATAAACCAGTAGTTCCTCATCAGAACGTGACACCAGTCCGCATAAATCAAGCCATATACTAGGTATCTCGATCACTCAATTAACCCTTTACATTTGATCTATTGATCATCCCGGAACAGGCCCATATATGATCCTATACTCGGACTTAACCAGAAATAGCGAGAAACACTAACCTTATTCCAGCCGATTTCCTCAGACTTCTCCCTTGATCAATCACTCGCTTATCCATCGATCACAATCGATGTAGACATCCTGAACCTATTCTTCTTACACCCATAAGACATCATGGTTCCTAAATGTATCAGTCTAACCAGTGTAGACCATAACTGCTGTGTCCGCAGAACAAGCAATTGATCCACTCTTTTCATCGTTTGATCGGCTACAGACCAGGCCGATACCATCCTTAACCCACTCTCAATCAATCGATCCAGTAACAATTGCTCCTCTGGATCATCAGACAGGATCCGATCATTGTATTGGTCATTGTTACTCGCAGTCAAGCCAGACCTTGTCGGATCATCCTTTCATGACTCGCGACCATCGTGCCATAACTCAGATTAGCCCTCCGGCCATGTCTCTATCGATTCCGATCAGTTCTCCACTTTTTCTCTCGGTTTTCCTTTGTTTTTCCCTAGAACCCGTGTTCTGTTCCAGGAAACGTGATCCCCCTTCCCCTTATGCACATACCAATGCACAATCAGAACGGCTCCATGGCCGTAGATCCCACTCGTGATCGGCCATCTTTAAGCATTTTCCTGATCTGACCATCAACCTCTCCCACTCCCTAGTTTATCTGTGTGTTTTCTCTGTATTTTTCTTTCCAGAAACCGCGGAAGAAGAATCCCCTTTCTCTTTCCACGAAATCCTCTTAAAAAGGAGTTTGGCGGTTACTCCTCAGCCTTAACCGCCCATAACTGTTTTCCCAACAGCTCATGCGCCCAGTCTATCTGCAGAGTAACTTCTTCTGCATATTTACTTAACTCCAAATCCAGTAACTACTCAGGGTCGGTTATCACATCCAGTAACCGACTTCACCAGTTAAGCATTTTCATAACTGCTCCATAATTGTCCCCTTAAATAATTGTCCTTCCAGTCAGTTATTAAACAATGGATAAACTAGTAACTCTCTTTAAGCTCGGCCAACTTCCAATGACGGTTTTAAGCGGTTTAGGAACCGTCCATAACCGTTCTGGAACTCTTCCCCTTAAGTGCTCTCAACTGATCAAGATAACTGTCCCATTACCACTCGGTAACGGCTCTCAGTAACTGTCGAGCAGTTCATAAATCCAGTAACCACCAGATAATTGTTCCCCTCCCCCCCCCCAGTTTTCTTGGCTTATCAATACATGTCAGGCTCAGTATTCGTTCCCACCAAAATGTGTATCAGTCAGACCATACCCCGACTAACTGATCTCGGATGACAAGTCCAATTGTCTTGTCTAAAATCCAACCAGTTTAGTCTGATAAGCTCAACTGCTATGTCCGGACCCAACATTATTGTCTTAATCCGACCAATTCTATCCAGATTACAAGCTCAACACTGACTGTCTCGTCTGTCAGTCTAGCTAAACCCGTCCTTAGAATGTTCCAACTCAGAATGCAGAACACGGGCGTTACACGTAGGCCATTACGGAGAGTAAAACGAGATACTGGAGGATCCTATAACAACACAAGACGAGGTCAGCAAAAAAATTGATAGAAATAATAGAGATGGTGACTATGAATGGGAAGCTAAGAACATAAAGACAAGAGGGACTGGTAAAACGACTAACAATTTATAGTAGAGAATACTTTTTATCCTAAATATTTGTGTTGTACCTAAACCGAGAACCGTGCATATTCAATAAAACAAGAAACAATAACTAAGAGCATATTCAATAAACAAGAAACAATAGCTTAGAGTATTTATTTCATGTAGAACTAAAGGATATTTTTACAGCTATTATTTCTCTTAATTGGAATTAATTTTGTTTTTCTTTACAAATGTACACCAAACACTCAAAGTTAAACCATGTTTTCAAAAAAGTTCAACCATGTTTTCTTTGTATTTGTTCAAACACTTATCTTATATATATATATAACTTTCACCGCACTAAATCTCATTTGAATTCATTTCTTCTTTGTTTGTCCATATTTCTCTAAGTTAAAAATTACTTAACTTTAAAATTATAATTACATAATTATAATATTTAGAGTATTTACATGTCATAAATCATTATATAAATTTATATTTGATTGTTTTTAATATTTTCATAAACATTTATTTTTAGATTATTTTCTTACAATTTGTATTTTATTTATTTGAAAACATTTAAACATTAAATTACACTTTCTGTTTTGTATACCAAAATGTGATGAGCAGAAATCGTGCCAAAAAAATTGTGGTTTTACAGAAATGTAAAACTTGGTTATCTTCATATGTCATGTTGTTTCTTTGAAGAGTGAAAGATGCAGCAGCTTTCGATAAAATTGTCGTTGAAATAGTATGCGTGAGGAAATCTCCAATGGTTTCCCACAATTTTTTCCTTCTAAATGAATAGTTTTAAATATATTATGTTATTACTATTTATTATTTATTCTAAAATAATGATTATTATTTTATAAAACTTACAAATTTTATTCAATATGATTTTATTTTAATTAAATTTTCATTACATACATAAGTTTAGTTTCTAAAAAGGATATAAGGGTTTATATAAACTTATAATTATAATATGAAGTATTAATAACTTCTTTATAATAAAAACACATATTGAGTTTTTAGATATAGAAAAAAATTAATAAATGTTTAAATACTAATTTATAAAAAAAAAATATTTGAGACAAAATGAGAGAAAACATCAAAAATGAAAGAAAGCTTCTCCAATAGTGTATCATTTTGAAGAAAAAAAAAAGAATTTGTGAATAGGTACTATTGGATATGGTCTGAGGAGTCTACAACACCGAAGCCTGGTTTCACTTTGCGTGTATTGTATGAGAAAATATGAGTTATTATTGGCCTTTGAGTACATGCCAAATGTTCGTTTTAATATGCAAAAATTCAGGATTTCAGAAAACATACAAAATAAGATAGTTCGAATTTTAGCAATAATTAAAATAGTTCGAATCAAGATGAGAGACTTTACGTATGACAATGCCACTAGATTAAATATAATAAAACACTAACAATTTTTTTAAGCAAATGAAAAACAATAGCTACCAAAATAAAATTACAAAACTTAAAGAAATAAAAAGTAAAAGAATCTAACTAAAAGAACAATTTACGATCACATAATTCAGATATTATACTTTACAAATAATCATTGTATTTAATCAAATGAAAAGTGATACCAAATTTGTGGTAGAAGTGAAAATTTCTCCATTTATAGGTACTAGATCGTATGTCCGCGCTACGCGCGGATTATGTATTATATTTTTTTCTTTTAATAATTGTTTAGATTATTGCATCAAAATTCGCTAAATTTTGTAAAATATTAAGCAATTGACAATTTAAAAAAATTCGTTGCAATTCCTTAAATCGATGAACATCACTTTATTTGTAATTATTGTGTGTTTTACTGGATTTAATATTTACATACTGTTATGCGCAACATGGTGGATCGTCCATAACCTAACCGTATGGGCCATTACGGTCCATCCAAGTAAACCTATTTGGGCTTGGTTTACTAAACCTATTGTTACTTGGTTTTGTATTATCCTAAACCAACTTGGTTTAGGTTTACCTTATGCTATCCTAGATAAGATAGGATTTACTTTGTACTTATCTATAAGGGTTAATGTCGGTTTGTTCCTATATATATAAAGGAACCTCGACACCCCTTAAGCATAATACAACAAGCACACGATTTCATACTTAACATACATTCACAAACACTTTACGCACAACACGTTATCAGCACGAGTTAAGCTCATAAACCCTAATCATCCTTCGTCTCTCTCTCATCTTTGCCTCCACGAAAAAAGTTCTAAGTCCTTAAGTGATTATCAAACCTTGTTCTTCCGGAACAACAAAACATCAAAGGAGGTTCGTTGCTCTTTGCGATTGCCGGCTCAACATCAATCCACAAAGCTACCTATCACGATCTCATCCTCTACGATTCAAAGAAGTTCTTCATCAACAAGTAGCTCGTGATCAATCTGCTCTCTAAGTAAGGTCCATTCAGATCCAAAGAAGTTAAAGGTAAATCGCATAAACCCTAAAGACATATTCATACCGATTTGTTTAAAGTTCATGATCAGTAGTTCTTAAACCCATTCGAATATGATTAAAGAAACTATGGAACTTTAAAACTTTGATATAACTAGATATGATCATTAGGTTGTTTATAATTGAAACGTATATGAATCTAAACCTAATAAGATCTAATCTAAGTATATACATAAATCGTATGATACTATAAACCCTATAACTATGATCGATTTGATATGAACCCTAATCTATGAATTATAAACCTTTAAATCATTATTTCTATGTCTTTATAACCCTTAAAGGATTAGAAACAAAACCCCTAAAGTTTATGATTGAAACCGGATTGAAATAAGTTCATAAGAACATAGTTTCATCCGATGAACACATAAACCCTAATTTTCCGATAAAACCTATTAGCTATGGGTTTACAAAACCCTAATTTCGAAAATCCCTAACCTTAATCCTTTTAGGATTATGTTCCTAATACATAAACCTAACTACTATAAAGATATAAGATCAATCCCAAATCGGTAACCCTATACAATCTAGAGAGAGAAAACAAAAACCCTAATTCGGCAATCCTAGATGAAATAGGTTTTTTTTTTGCCTAATTGCTTTTGTTTTGATCACGGATCGTGTGATCCATTGTTTGACAGTTAGGTTGTTAGTTCTTATGATTTATGCATTGAAAGAACATGAAAAACTCGAATCCTAAACTGATTAAAGATCAAACCCTAAAACCGGATCAACATAGATATCGCCTAGGTTGTTTATTCATGTAACCGAATGATACTTGATTGATTTAAGGTGATAGATTCATTGTGTATTAGGTTGCTAGAATAACTTGTGATATTCTAAGATATATGAGAACCTAACTTGAATCCTGACTTGATTAAAAGATACGACCTAAAATCAATCACTTAATGATATATGTTTCTTGCCGGGTAACCTTGTTTTGATCATCTAGGTTGTTAGTTTGATATATGATCACCTAGGTTGTTAGTCTAACTTGTTTATAGCCGTGTGGCTTATCTTACATTGAGCAATAGGTTGCTAGATTTGTTTGTTATAACCGTGTGACATGATTTAAGTTGTTAGACTAATTGAGTGCAAGAACATGGTCGTGTGACCTTAACATGTTTAGTAATTGATCGTTCACTTGCATGACACCATCCGGATAACATATAGACCATATCACTTAGGATTGTTAATCTTAAACATATAGAATGCATATTCCTTAAGTCGAATGCATCATACATTATCACTTGGCCGTGTGGCATGTTTGATAGCCTAAGTATACATAGTTTAAATCTTATACTTGCTTGCTTGCTTACATAGCCTTACTAAGTGAATGATCTATGAATTTCAGATGTCAAACCTAACAAACCTTTATCATGCTGCCCTTCACCTATCTGGTGACAACTATCTCCAATGGACACTTGATACAAAAATAAACCTTAAGTCTAAAGGACTTGGTGATTGTATCAAAGAAGGAAATCAAGAGAATGAGAGGAATAATTACCGAGCCATAGCTATCATCAGGCACCATCTCACCGAGGGTCTCAAAGATCAATACCTATCTATGGAGAACCCATTGGAACTTTGGCTTGCACTTAAGTCTAGATACGATCATCAGAGGACGGTGCTATTACCAAAAGCCATGTACGAATGGAGAAACCTCAGGATCCAAGATTTTAAATCTGTGGATGAGTATAACTCAGCGTTGTTTAAGATAGTCTCTAAGCTAAGACTTTGTGGTGAAAAGATAACCGAGAAAGACCTTCTCGAGAAAACCTTCTCTACTTTCCATTCGACCAATGTGTTGCTTCAGCAACAATATAGAGAGAAAGGATTCACCACTTATGCTGATTTAATATCATGCCTACTCTTAGCCGAGACAAACAACGAACTACTAATGAGGAATAGTGAGATGAGGCCACCTGGGTCTAAACCATTACCCGAATCTAATAAGGTTGAGAAAGAAAAGAAAGAACATAAAGAAAGTAACTATGTTCACAACAAACCTCGAGGCCGTGGATCGTGGCGAGGACGTAGTCGATCCAATAATTATGGCTGATACAAGGGTAATGGTCGAGCCATGGGCGAGCATAAGTACCAACACGCATATGAACCTTGTCGAGGGCGAGGACGAGGTGGCATTTCTAAGCCACCACACTCGACCAAGTCCGTATGCCATAGATGTGGTATGTCCAACCATTGGGCAAAGACTTGCAGGACTCCAAGACACTTATGTGATCTTTACAAGGAAAGCCTCAAAGGCAAGAACCCGGAAGCCAATTGGATCCAGGACGATAATGGAGACTTCGACCATAACAATGATGATCTTATGGACAAAGATAATAATATGGATTTTGAAACCTCTGATATTCTCAAAGAATGATCAAGTGTTTGACATCTCGTTTTGTACTTTACATTTCTAGGACTTTCATTTCTGCTTTATGTTTTCATTTGCTTGATTCCATGATTGTTTTGCATTTTGATTTAGACTCAATAAAAATTATAAGGTTTTGGTGTTACTTCTATAGTCTCTAAGAAATGAAATTTTTCATCTTATAGAAATGAAAGATCATTTGGAAATGCTTGTGGTGGATAGTGGATCAAGCCACACTATACTTAGAGACAAAAGACATTTCCTCGACCTAACAAAACAAAATGCCAATATTCAAACCATTGCTGGTTTGGCCAGCCTCATTGAAGGTTTCGGCCAAGCAACCATCCTTTTACCAAATGGTACATGTCTAGACATACCTAATGCCCTATTCTCACCCAGCTCCAAAAGAAGCTTACTAAGTTTCAAAGATATTAGGATAAATGGTTTCCATGTTGAAACTATGGGTGAAGGAACTAAAGAATTCCTACAAATCACTAAGATCACCCGTGGCATTAAGCATGTTCTAGAGACCATACCAGCAATCTCTACTGGTCTATACTTTGCAAAGATCAGTATGATAGAGGCTAATGCCTGCAAAAACTTCACTCTATGGCATAACCGGCTTGGCCATCCTGGTAATAAAATGATGCACAAACTCATAATAAACTCTAAAGGGCACACCTTAAAAGAAAGAAAAGTTATCCCAAGAAATCTCACATGTGATGCATGTTCACAAGGGAAACTTATCATTCGGCCATCACCAGTCAAAGTCAATAAGGAAATGATAAACTTCCTAGAAAGAATTCAAGGAGATATTTGTGGTCCTATAAACCCTCCTTGTGGGACATTTAGATACTTCATGGTGCTGATTGATGCATCAACTAGATGGTCCCACGTATGTCTCCTATCCACTCGAAATTTGGCATTTGCTAGGTTACTTGCTCAGATCATTAGACTTAGAGCACATTTCCCAGATTTTCCCCTAAAGACTATTCGTCTTAACAATGCTGGTGAATTCACATCCCAAGCCTTCAACGATTTATGTATGTCCATGGGGGTAAGTGTGGAACACTCCGTGGCACATGTCCATACACAAAATGGATTAGCAGAATCATTCATTAAAAGGATACAGTTGATTGATCGACCATTACTCATGAGGTCTAAACTTCATGTATCTGCTTGGGGTCATGCAGTATTACATGCAGCTGAGTTAATTTGCATCAGGCCATCTAGTGAACATAAATATTCCCCTTCTCAACTAATCTCGGGTCAAGTGCCAGACATTTCCCATCTCAAAACATTTGGTTGTGCCGTTCAAGTATCAATTGCTCCACCACAGAGAACCAAAATGGGACCTCAAAGGAGATTGGGAATATATGTTGGATATGAATCTCCCTCGATCATTAAGTACCTTGAACCTACTACGGGTGACTTGTTTAAGGCAAGGTACATGGATTGTCATTTCGATGAATCCACCTATCCAACATTAGGGGGAGATAATAACAAGCTGATCAAAGAAATAGAATGGAATAATCCATCAGTATCTTGGCAAGATCCTCGAACAAAAGATTGTGATCTAGAAGTTCAAAAGATCATTCATATGCAAAAGCTAGCCAATCAATTGCCAGATACATTTGCCGACCCAAATAGGGTGACTAAGTCACATATTCCAGCTTGTAATGCACCAATAAGAATAGAAGTCCAAGAAGGACAAAATCAAGTTGCTACTGAACCTGACCAACGTCCAAAACGTGGCAGACCTATTGGTTCTAAGGATAAGGTACCTCGGAAGTTAAAGAAGGGTGCAACAAACTCAAAAGAAATCGAGGAAATTGGAACCATGTTACCAGACTCGGATATGGTCGAGAATGGTCTTATACGGACCACGGTCAATTCAGGACGTACCAAGGTCGATTCGGGACGTACCACCGTTGATCCAGGACATACTGCAGCCGTTTGAGGTCGTACCATGGTCATGACCAATTCTGGTCATACCACGGTCATACCAGGCTGCATCACGGATGATCCTGGACGTACCCCGGACGTACCCAATCGTACCAGGCACGTACCAGGCCTGACCATGGTCGACCAAAATAATGTGGTCGATCCGTCTGAACCAAAAGTGTATTGGGACGCCGATTCACCTAATTCAGATGATCCTGACAATAATGAGATCTCTATAAACTATATATTGTCTGGAACACAATGGAATAGAAAGCACATTGACGTCGATGATATATTTGCTTATAAAGTAGCACTTGAACTCATGGACGAGGATCAAGAACCCACATCAATCTTAGAGTGCACTCAACGTTCAGATTGGATCAAATGGAAAGAAGCCATTAACGTGGAGTTAAATTCGTTAAAGAAAAGAAATATATTCGGACCAATTGTGGTCACACCTTATGATGTTAAACCAGTGGGATACAAATGGGTCTTTGTAAGGAAGAGAAATGAGAAAGGAGAAGTAGTTAGATATAAGGCAAGGCATGTAGCACAAGGATTCTCACAAAGACCTGGAATCGATTATGAGGAAACTTATTCCCCTGTGGTGGATGAAACTACATTCAGATACTTGATCAGTCTGGCCATTAAAGAAAACTTGGATCTGCGTCTAATGGATGTAGTAACCGCATACCTATACGGTCCACTGGATAATGAAATCTATATGAAAGTTCCAGAGGGTATTGAGCTCAAAGATAGAAATGGATCTCAAGATCAACATTGTATTAAGTTGAACAAATCCTTATACGGATTGAAACAGTCAGGTCGAATGTGGTACAATAGACTAAGTGAATACTTAGTGAAAGAGGGCTATAAGAATGATCCAATCAGCCCATGTATCTTCATCAAGAAATTCGTGAACCATGGCTGCGTGATCATTGCAGTCTATGTGGACGACCTGAACATCATTGGAACCCCTGGAGAAATCGACCAAACAGTTGAATACCTCAAGAAAGAATTTGAGATGAAAGATTTAGGTAAAAATAAATTCTGTTTGGGCTTACAACTTGAGTATGTCAAAGATGGAATCCTTGTGCATCAAAAGGCATATACAGAAAAGGTACTCAAGAGATTCAATATGGATCAAGCTCACCCATTGACCAGCCCAATGGTCGTAAGATCATTATGTCCTAATACTGATCCATTCGGACCAAAGAAAGAAAATGAAGAACCCCTTGGTCCGGAAATGCCTTACCTCAGTGCTATTGGAGCTTTGATGTATCTGTCTAGCCACACTAGACCAGATATCTGCTTTGCCGTGAATCTACTATCCAGATTCAGCTCTTGTCCGACTTTGAGGCACTGGAACGGGGTCAAACATATCCTTCGTTATTTACAAGGAACTAAAGATCTTGGTTTATATTATACTAACCATTACAAAGGAAATCTAGTTGGTTTTGCTGATGCAGGTTATCTATCAGATCCACATTGTGCTAGATCTCAAACAGGTTATGTTTTCACACATGGAGGTACAGCAATATCATGGCGTTCCATGAAGCAAACTATGGCTGCAACATCATCAAACCATGCGGAGTTACTTGCCATTCACGAGGCTCGTCGAGATTTGGTATGGCTGAGGTCGATGACCAGCCATATCCGGATGGACGGTGGTATGCCCGTGGACGAGAAGGAACCGACCATACTATACGAGGACAATGCAGCTTGCATTGCACAGCTGAAGGACGGATACATCAAGGGCGATCGTACCAAGCACATCCTACCTAAGTTCTTCTTCACGCATGAACTTCAGAAGACTGGAGAAGTAAGAGTGGTACAAGTGAGATCATGCGACAACTTGGCTGATCTATTTACCAAATCACTTCCGACATCTACACTCAAGAAGCTCATCAATCAGATTGGCATGAGAAGGCTTCAAGACCTTCTTGACTGATGTCCAAACCAGGGGGAGTAATATGTGTTGTACTCTTTTTCCTGTCTTGGGTTTCCATTTTTTTCAAATGGGTTTTTGGTTTTCCTGGAGAGGTTTTAATGAGGCAACATGATAGCATACTATGAGCTCTATTATGGTTATGGCATCCAAGGGGGAGTGTTATGCGCAACATGGTGGATCGTCCATAACCTAACCGTATGGGCCATTACGGTCCATCCAAGTAAACCTATTTGGGCTTGGTTTACTAAACCTATTGTTACTTGGTTTTGTATTATCCTAAACCAACTTGGTTTAGGTTTACCTTATGTAATCCTAGATAAGATAGGATTTACTTTGTACTTATATATAACGGTTAATGTCAGTTTGTTCTTATATATATAAAGGAACCTCGACACCCCTTTGGCATAATACAACAAGCACACGATTTCATACTTAACATACATTCACAAACACTTTACGCACAACACATTTAATTATTATTCATTTGAAGAATAGTTAAATAAATTTTGTTGCAGAAAAATATATTGATTTTTATAAATATATTATATTTCAAATATAGCTTGCTATATCTTCAATCATTATTCCTAATGATAATAGTTTTGACGATTGACAAAATTCACTTGATTAACACTTTAAATCTTGAAATGTTATGTCTTTTTGCTATTTACTATAAAATATCTCAATATAAGTGCAATCTATGTAAAACTATTTCATAAAAATAGGTTAGATACACTATATAAATGATGTTATGCATGTGTAAATTTGTTCGTATTTGGTATTACGTAGAAGACAATATGGCTTTTCAGTTGTGATTTGTATGTGGAGTAATAACTTGTGATTAAAGATTCATTGTTGCTTCAGATTTATAAATTAGTAAAGAAACTATTACAAAATAAAGTCTTTAATAACCAAATTTAAATTATCTAACTTTAATAAAAAATTCTTAATAAAATCAAAATTACTCAAATGATTTGGAATGCTATATCCTAAGTTGATATTTACATAAAATTATAGCATCAAAGAGAAAAGGTGAGAAAAAGACAAAGTTATATATGCTAAAGAACCTGGAAATCCTAAATTACTTCATATCAAAGTGTTTACCATAAGTACATCACTAAAGGTCAAGTTTTCGTGATCCATATTTATTTCACGATTTTACATTTGATCATCAGTATCTTCCTCAATTCTAGTTGACATATCATAAACACACAAAAAGTCTTTTAACTAATATATCAACTTTTTATGTAGGATTTTCAGCAATTGGAAAGGCAAAGTGGCATTGCGTAAATATTTCTTCTTGCTTTTTTTGCTGACATTTTGTAATTTGTGATTTGTATATAGATATATGAAAATATTTATGATGTACTTAATAATATTTATGTTTATTTTACTATACATTTTGTTAAAAGTAGAAATAAAAAAATATCATCATTACATTTCATATACCCTAGAAATTTTCTCCCGCTACACGCTACGCGCATATTCTTTTTTCAATTTGTCAAATTTATATTTTTTATTTGTATGCCAATTTTGGTATTCTACATTGTATTTTGTTTGACTTTATTCATTTTATTTGACCAGTTTTAAATGAATCTTTTTACTATTTTTGTTTTTTTGGTATATCCAGAGTTTTAGTTTTAAATTATTTTCCTTGCTATAGCGCATAGTCTAAGTTATTGTAAAATATATTTCTATTATATGAAACAGAGAACAAATTAATAAGGTACTTGGGATTCTTTCTTTTATGTTTTGTAAACATATAGTATTATTTTTCTATATAATTTGTACTATTTAGTTATAAACGATCATAATTTCATGATAAACAATTTGCATGGAAAGAATAAATACTCTAATAATATATTTAAAGTATTGTTCTAGATTTACGTTAATATTTTAAAACAAATTGTTGAATACTTGAAACTAAAACAGTTTTCTATGATTATGATCATTTTCTAAAGACTAAGACCATTTTGTAAATATCCTTGATGATACAATATTGAATTTAATAAAATAAGTTTTTTATTTACAACTTGACATTATAACATATATAACATGAATTATAAATATGTAAAATATATTATTATATAATTGTTACCGATCTTTTTACTTAAGAGATTTTATTTAAATTGTTTAGACATTTTTTTTAGTGTTATTTCAGTTCAACTTACGATTTATATATCTACATAAACAAAGATGTGAACCAACCCATAAACCCATAAACCACTGTCCCAAACCAAAATATTTAGATTGCCAACTTGAAAACTGATAGGAAAAAAATAACGCCCAAGACCATGAAAGTTTCTATACACAGATTGAAAATCTTCGATTTAAAATATAAGCTACTAAAACAACGTTGCTGAATAATCTAGCTTATAGTTATTTATAAAACATTCATTATCAAAACCGTTAAAGTGATTAATTTATAATAGTTATAAACCAGTTTTGGTTTGGTCCAGACTAATTGGATTTGAGCTAAACCAAAAATGGCTTTTACTACATGTGATATTTGCTTACTTCCATCGATATCTCCAGAAAGCATCATGACTCCTTCATAATCTGTGAAGACAACAATCCATTTGTCTCGAGGAAGAAGCTGGCCTTGGATCTCAAAAATCTCCTCAAGCTCCTTAATCAATTCATCATATGATTTCAACATCGTTAAATCAACCACACGGGCAGTAGATACGTTGCATTTGTACCTTTGATTCCAATTTCAAAGAAGATCACACTGCATAACTTTGTTGTAATGTATCTGAGAATTTAAGTGATAAAAATGATTACTTTGGCTAGGGTTGTCAATTTTTGTCGCGGCTCAATAGCTGAGGCTGGAGTGATGGGTTCTTTCCACTTGTGACTCTAGAAATATTTTTAGATTGGTTCGCTGGATGGTTCGATAGGTCTTGACCCCTTGCACTTTGGTTGTGATTGTTTAGCAGGCGTTGAACTGGGGAAGATGGCAAGAAAGGCTCAAACTCTCATGGTGGGAATCTGCCGGGTATCTACATTGTTGTTGGCTCATCCGATTGACCTAAACAGAGGAAGAGACAATCTTTTAGAGGAAAACGATATTTTTTTTGTAAAAAAAAAAAACTGAAGGAATATTGAATTAACCGAACCTGCAATGATCTCCATATAGAGCTTGTAATTGTGATGATATTTCTTCAGTTACCGGAATCGTACCCGGTAAATTTGAGGAAACTCAACGATTCATAATCCAGAACACTGAAATAATGATCAGAAGGATAAAAATGGAAACTTACATCCTCTCAACAGACTCTTCTCCTTCAAATCTCATTCTGAATCAAAAAGCAAGAGAAAATATATGCTTTGTATCTTCCATATTTTTGTTGACTCCTACTACGAACTGGCTTATCCTGAAAAGACAGAAAATTTTATTTAAACTAAGTCCTAATACCAGCATAGTATCTCGTAAAGAATAATATAAGTGCCTACGCTTGTAAAACACAAGTAAGTTTGGTTTGGTACCACATCATGAGAAGATGTAGCAAGGACTCCAAAAGCATGCTCTGAGATGATATAACCCAAGTAGACATACAAATGCAAATTTACCCTATAGCTATAGGCTTCTCGTAATACAAAACCGTAACTGCTAAAAGCTTTATCTATGTTCTAGAACAATGGCAGACTTTTCTATCAGCTGAAGTAGTTTGATAAGATTTTCGGTGGAATACAAATATACTGAAATAGTGACAACCCTACAAAGTGGAACACAATAAACAGAGGCAGATGTGGTTAACTTACTTTGAGTCCAAGAAGGGAGAGAAGGAAATTGAATAGGAATACAATGACAAAGTATTGCCGCTGATGTAACATATTGGTAAAGGTTAAACCATGTGTAGATAAGTGACAACCACTTAGGGGCATCGATCTGCTGGGGATTTGAATATGCATTTGCCAATTTATTACCTTTACAATATTGTCCGCATATTTCATCACCATCAACACATCAATACCACTGCAAAACAAACATGAGAATAATGTTTTAATGTGTTTTAACTAAATATAGTCTGAGAATTTAAGAGAAGAATATGGTCTCAAAGTTTATAAGAAATGAGCGTGAGGATCATCCACACCAAACTTTTTAGCTAGTAACAATTGCAGTGCAAAGCTTTTACCTGAAACATGTCCAAACTTAAAAAAAGAACCGCCAAACTATGAGAGCGGAGAGCAGTAAGTTCTGGTTTCACCTAGTTTGTAGCTCCTGCAAAATAAAATTAATTTTATTTGGGTGAACCACACCAAGACATGCGTGCATTTTGTGTATCATTGCGTACAGCTCGTATCTGCTTGGCTCATTTATTTTACTTCTTATATTGATTAAAGAAAACATTGCTACATCGTCTGAGCTCAAATAAAGCCTAAATCGAGTCCATTCAATTAATTTAAGAGATTGAAGTTAAAAGTTAGAGACTTTAGACAAACCTCGTTTGACTTGTCCATTCTAAATCTGTGTTGTGAAGATTAAGCTCCTCTTGAGTGTGAGATGTAGTGATATCAGAGAAATTCTGTCTCATCTTATAGCTACATGTAGATCTTTTCATCATCCTCTACTATTTATTTCTCCGCCTCTCCCAAGCCGAAGACAACATAATAGAGCAGCTGGAAGCGTTGTGGTTGATATGCAGATTTATTTTTGTAGCAGGTCTATGGAATTGGGAAGAATCGAGAAAACAAAGTGAGATATATAGAGTGGAGATAAGGAAAGTGAAGAGGTTGCTTTCCATTGGATTCTTACAGTAGAGAAGAGGCTTTTATGAATTATCACTACAAGAAAACTCGTCTTTTACTAGGACGGGTTTTCCTCTTTATTTCCTAGTAAAGGGACAGTGACTAGGAAATAACGAGGAAACGCGTTTCGTCGAAACACGTTCGTCGTAAAACCTATTTTCCTCGTAAGGTCCTCGTACAGTTTACGAGGAAAGTTTTCCTCGTAAACGCGTGGTTACCGTTTCCTCGTAACGTCATCGTAATCTTTCCTAGTAATACCGTAGTAAGCATTTCCTCGTAAGTTTGTAGTAAACTTTACGAGAAGTTTACTAGAACAGCTTACGAGGATATTACTTGGAAAACTTTACTAGGATTTTGCTTCGACGTATTTTTTCCCTAATAAAATAAATTAATTATAAATATAAATAATTTATTTTTTATAAAAAAAATCAAATTATAAATAAAAACAAAATATTTTATAAATAGCTAAATAATATACAATTAAGTTTTAAAATTCATAATATACAATTAAATTAAATTAAAAAAAACTACAGATACGGATTCTGTTCGTGAAATTGCCGAACGAACTCGTCCTGGCTCGCTAAATCCTGCTCCTCTCCTAAGTTGGTTGATGGCTGTGACTGTGATGGTGGATGATGTTGGGTTGGAATCCCCGCGCGTTCCCGTCTCTGACGCAACATCTCCGCCAATTGCGGGTTTCCACCCACCATATATTCGAGGACATCGGTGAGAGAAGCCATCTGCTCGGTGAGCGAAACCACATGAGACTGCGTCGTCTGCAACTCCGAGCGCAGCTGAGCATTGGCATCATGCTGCTCCTGAGCATAAGACGATGTCGCTGCAGAGTCATCGTTAATCGAGTCAATCCCGACGATACGCCCCTTTTTCCTAGGGGCGACCTGTAAATAAAAATATTAATAACATTAAGAAAAAATTTAAATAAATAATAAAAATTAATAGTAAAACAAATTATTTACCTCCTCGTAAATCTTATCCACTTCAAGAGTGGATAATACGACTGGAGTCCCAGTCTGCTGAGTCAGCTGAGTCTGACATTCGTCAATTCGGGCAACAAAATCGTTGTAGATCCGCTCGGAAGCAGGATCTACAAACTGCCCAGCCTTGTTCCGGTGGGTCCTCTCGTAAAGGTCTTTCAGAGATGAAAGAACTCCAGTCTCTTTAGCCTAAAAGAAAATTTGAAAATTAAATTATAAATTTGGAATATTCAAATAAAAAAATAGTTATTAAAAATCATCTTACCATGTCTAGACGAACTCCCGCGTGAGGTTTTCGACCTGTGTTGTGCAGCATCTTCGTGTTGCCATGCTCGTCTCTAGTCATGCGGTTCTCGGAGTTTGTGTTGGAGGTTCTGACCGAGTCCGGCAACCCCCAATAGGCGATGAGGCCATCCCACACCTCGGTTGTGAGGCAATCGGATTTCCCGGCCTCGTAACCATCCACCTAATTTAAAATAATTAATTAGAATTAAAGTCAATAATAATTTTAAAACTATATATATATTATAATTTATAAATCTATACCTGAAAGTCGCCCTTCCAGTTGTAGACCGTGCCGAGCAATCGTGATTTAGCTTTGGCCTCAAACTCTGTCTTCACCAGCTGGTGAATCCCAATAGACCAACGATACCTTTGTTGTAACAAGAAGAAAAAAAGAGACGGATTAGTTCAATAATATTAATAGTTTTAAATAATGAAAAATAAATTAAGTTGATCATTAATTAAACTTACAGTGAACATTTTGAACCACGTCTTTTTTGTGTGGCTCGCCGTCTTCTTCCAGTTTGGAGCTGCATCGGGAAAGTATCCCTTGATACAGTCCGTGACGCTAGTTCCGACACTATTGTCAATATTAAACCTGGAAAGACACAAAATAAATCATTAATTAGATTAATTTATAAATATTTTGTTAATTAAGAAATAAATTTAAAAAAAAAAACTTTTTAAAAATTAAAACATACCATAATACGTTTTTCTCGTCCCGTCGGATAGGATCTAACTCTAGCAGCCCTTCTCTGCCTGGAAGGGCCAAAATATCCTCCACCGTATACACCGCAAAGGGTGCGTTCGGCGGCGCCAGCAAATCGGGATGAACCCCGACCGGTGGAGGAGGAGGAGGAGGTGGTGGTGGAGGAGCTCCCTGAGTCTCGGGAACAGCACGATCCGGAATCGAAGATGGACCGGGAGCTGACGAAGATGAACCCGGAGTATCCCGACGCCCAAATATATCTCCGTAGTGAATCCTCTGATCAAGAGACTGATCAAGAGACGACGTCCTCTTACCAGCAGCCCTAGCAATCTTGTCTGCTCTAGGCATCTAAATCAAAAAAATTAAAACAAACAGTTAAAAAAAAGTAAATCAACCTAATCTAAATTCCCTAAACTAACCACCTAATCTAAATTCCCTAAACTAACCACCTAATCTAAATTCTCTAAACTAAACACTAACCTAACTACTACCTTTAGAGGATTTTGAGAGGCAGTTACTAGAAAATGGGAAATCGGATTGCTCGAGTTTATATAAGGAATTTGGTTTCCTCGTAGAACCCTAGTAAAATTACTAGGCTCTTACGAGAAAATAGCTATGCCCGCGTTTCTGTTTCCTCGTAAGGTCCTAGTAACACTTTACGAGGAAAACGCTATGCCCGCGTTTTTTTCCTCGTAAGACCCTAGTAAACTTACTACAGCTTTACGAGGAAAGGGTTTATAAATCCCCAAACTCGAAACCGCAAACCCCAAACCACAACTTTTAACTTATAAATCCCCAAACTTAAAACTCCAAACCCCAAATTGAAATAAACTTAAAACAAACTCATAATAGAAGATTATCTTCTATGGGAGCATTTGTCAAAGATATTATTACATATCTCTTAAGAAAAATTACCTTTAAGACATGTATTAATATCTTAAACAAAGCTCCTATAGATGATTATCATCTATGGTTTAGTGTTTTTGGGTGTGTTAGAATGAATCACCAAAGGTGGTATTTATAGAAATTTTCGAATCTGTACATTTCCTCTTAAGTTTGTAGTAATTTGTACATTGCCTCGTAATTTCGTAGTAAACCTTTACTACGATTTTACAAGGAAATAGCTATGCCCGCGTTTTCGTTTACTAGGGTTTTACGAGGAAAGGGTTTGTAAATCCATAAATTCGAAACCCCAAACTCCAAACCACAACTTCCATAACTTATACCTCTTCTACAACCAAACTTCCTTAAATCCAAACCTCTTCTACACCTAAACCCCAAACTCAAATTAATTTTTGTGATTTAACAAACTTAAAACATACACAATTATTCAAATTCATTCAAATTCATTTTTATGATTAAACAAACTTAGTCAACATACATAATTCATTCAGATACATTTTCAACATCTGTAGAAACATCATCATTTTCGTAAAACTCGTCCTCAACACCGTCATCCGTTGTGTGATCAGGAACATCTTCGTATTCATGATTATGAGGATCAATGAGTAGGATGTCATCAATTTCTGCTTCAGGTTCCTCGATTTCATTGGTGTTTTCTTCTTGTAATGGTGGTTCTTCTCCAGCGATTATCCGTCCTCGTGGTGTAACTTTGATAACAGCTAACCAGTTTATTCCCGAGGTAGTAATTCGAGGGTATGGAATGAAGCAAACTTGATATGCTTGGGAAGCTAATATAAATGGCTCGAATTTGTTGTACCTGCAAAAATTAAGACAACGTAAAAATTAGTTCTCAAAACAAGCATGTGTCAAATAAAGAATTTTTGGTTGTACTTGCGTCCACCATTGACATCAACTACACCATTTTTGTTAATCCGAACACCTCTGTTGACGACCGGGTCGTACCACTCACACTTGAAGATAACGCATTTCAGAATCATACCTGGGAATTGCACTTCATAAATCTCCTGCAAGATCCCGTAGAAATCTGTTTTGCCTTTCACGCATATTCCATAATTACTTGTCGCCCGGTGTCTACCATAGTCATAGGTATGAAAAGTATAGCCTCGGTTGAAATACATCGATGATGTAGTGACCTTTGCAATTGGACCTTGAAGTAGTTCGCGAAACCATGCGGGATACTCATGATCGTCATAATCAACCTGCAACAAAAAGTAATATAAACTAGACATTAGACTTACTTTGTGGTAATGTATGCATACAATTTAAGTAACAAATAAATACATGTTTCCTTAACCACTTAATAAAGTGTTGATCTTTCCTTTTGTCTAACTCAGTTGTCGATATATCAGGTATTGCTTCCTCGACTTGAGTCTCAAATTGGCTGTAAAATCATGCATATATGTTATGTTACGTTATATATTTAATATTGAAAAAAAAATATAAATATATATATAAGTGTGTATGTTTATATATTTACCTTTCAAAATAAGCAATCAATGGATCCTCGCAATTAAGAAGAACATAAAGGTGTGCACTATGGACGTCTTCATCACTCGACCACCAAACCTCTTTCAATTTCCCACCCAATCGCCCAATTTGACAAAAGATGTCTGGAACATTGTCTTCCATATATGTCGGCACGACACCACCATCATCATATCTTCTTGGAGCTCGTTTCCTTGTACGTACTTTCGGTGCAAAGTAGTACGATGTGAAATGTGATGTTTCTTCCGTCAAACTTCCCGCAACAATGGAACCTTCAACTCTTGCTAGGTTTTTGGCTTTTCTTTTCAAAGTTTTCATGGCCCTTTCATACTGATACATCAATCTAAAATGCACGGGTCCACGAAGTAATGCCTCATACGGGAGGTGGACAACTAGGTGTTCCATGACGTCGAAAAAAGTAGGCGGGAATATTTTCTCCAAGTTGCAGATTAAGACAGGGATGTTTTCATGAAGTTGTTGGACAACTTCCACTTTAAGAGTGCGGGTGCTCAGATCCCTAAAAATGCTCCAATTCCTTATATATATACAACAACAAAAATTATCCACATTAGTATATATATATATCTATATATATATAGAAATAAATTAATCATGTCATCGTAATTAATTACCTGAAAGTGCTTCATGTACTTTTGCCGGTAGTAGCTCCGCAAACGCAAAGGGAAGTAGTCGCTGCATAAAGACATGACAATCATGGCTCTTCATCCCGGAGAACTTTTGCCCTTTCTCAACACATCTTGAGAGATTTGAAACATACCCATCAGGGAACTTCGCTTCTGAAGCCACCCAGTTGAACAACACAGACTTTTTTTCTGATGACAGTCTGAATATTGGAACTGGAACTTGCCCATTGCTTTTTATATGTAGCTCACTCCTTGAGCAGATATCGGGTAAGTCCAACCTTGATTTTACGTTGTCTTTCGTCTTCCCTGGGACATTCAATATAGTGTTCATGATGTTCTCAAAAAAGTTCTTCTCTATATGCATCACATCGAGGTTGTGGCGCAAAAGAAGATCTTTCCAATATGGCAACTGCCAGAATATACTCTTCTTGTGACAATTGTGCTGAACACCATAAAAATCATGCATATTACTGGGAACATGCCAATTCCCACCACGAGGAGCTGTTTCTAGAGCACCGTAGTAATCAATTTGCGCTTCGATATCTTGTCCAGTTAAGTATGGAGGAGGAGTGTCTCTGACAATCTTTTTGTGCCTGAACAATTTCTTGTTTCTTCGGTATGGGTGGTAAACGGGAAGAAATCCACGGTGACAATCGAATCAACTAGTCTTCCTACCATGCTTCAACTGAAACGCATCTGTCATTCCATTACAATATGGACAAGCTAATCTCCCATGTGTAGTCCACCCAGACAACATATCATATGCAGGAAAGTCACTTATGGTCCACAAAAGCATTGCTCGCATCGTAAAGTTTGTTTTCGTTGAACAATCATATGTCCTCACCCCTGTTGACCACAAATCTTTCAACTCTTTTATCAGTGGTTGTAGAAAAACGTCGAGAGATCTTTTTGGATGTTTTGGACCAGGTATTAATATGGTCATGAATAGAAACTCTCGTCGCATGCACATCTCCGGTGGCAGGTTATACGGTGTAAGAAAGACCGGCCACAATGAATATTGTCTCCCAGACATTCCAAATGGATTAAATCCATCAGTGCATAATCCAAGATACACATTCTGGCTATTGCTAGCGAAATGTGGATGTACATTGTTAAAATGTTTCCAAGCTCTTGCATCTGATGGATGAGTCATCTCTCCATCCGTCTGAGTATGCTCGGCGTGCCATCTCATCCCTCCAGCAGTCTCCTCAGATTGGTACAATCTTTTCAATCTATCTGTGATTGGTAGGTACCACATCCTTTGGTACGGTACCCTATTACGCCCTCGACCTTGCGGTTTGAATCGTGGTTTCTTACAAAATCAACATTCTTCTAACTTCTCATCATCTCCCCAGTAAATCATGCAGTTGTCGATGCAAACAAACGTATATCGTCTCCGAGGGCAACCCAAGACTATATACCAATTTCTGAATCTCATAATAAGATTCAGCAGACACATTCTCTTCTAGCAAATACTCTTTAAACAAGTCTGCCCATGCATCCATACATTTTTCATGTAGATTGTGATCAGTTTTAATACTCATCATTCTAGCAGCCAACGACAATTTAGACAGACCTTCTCTACAATCACTGTAAATTGGCTCATTCGCAGCTTCTAACATTTCATAAAACTTTTTTGAATCTAAGTTAGGTTCTTCAACTTCATCATCATCATGAGTTACAAATGCATCACCTACCATATCATGAACCCTATCACAATCTACCATTTGTTCCTCCTGGTGATGATAACTAGTTTCATTACGCAAATGATCAACCGGTTCAACTTGCAAATTGCTATTACTGCTAGCTTCATCATTCCTACAACTAGCATCTTCTCCATGTTGATACCAAATATAATAATAAGGCATGAACCCTCTATTTATTAAATGCTTCAAAACACTTTCACGAGGGCCTAATTTTGTATTGCAGCATTTCTGACAAGGACAGAACATCTTACCACTTTCCTGTGTGAGTGGTGTAGAATCTGCTTGATGCATAAACGTCTCCAACCCTTCGAGATATTCTGTCGTCACCCTCCCGTTATTATCTCTGTGTGAATACATCCACTTCCGCAACACGAAAATATTTCCCGGGCCGGACATTTTTTGTGTTTGATCAAGCTTATAGCTGATTATTTTTTTGTGTGTTTCAAATGAATCACAATTGTGGTATTTATAGAAATTTTCAAATCTGAGCATTTACTAGGAAATTGCTATGAAATGAACACGTTTTTATTTAAATTCCATATTTCCTATCCAGGTCCTCCTAATTTCGTAGTAAAACACATTTTCCTCTTAATTTCGTAGTAAAACATTACTAGGCTTTTGCGAGGAAACAGTTTTACTACGGTATTACGAGGAAATGTACTATTGCCACGTCATTTCCTCGTAACTCTACTACGGCATTACGAGGAAATACGTTTCTCGTGTTTTTACGACGACTTTACGAGGAACTGTATTTTCCTCGTAATTTTGACGTAATTTCGTAGTAAATTTACGAGGAATATATTTCCTAGTAATGTTTCGTAGTAACTTCTTAGTTTTCTTGTAGTGTATAGTCGTGGAGGGCAACCGTTACACCTGAGAAACATAATCGAAACTGCATGCGATGCTAGTTTCGCAGTTGAGAATGAGGAAAAGGAAGAGACGGCTTGGCGTGAAGAGCATGGGATAACTTTTCTGGGTTTAAGATGGGCTTTAGCGAATTGAACGGAGCCGAAATGATTGACTGAGTTGAGATTTTTCAAGAGTAAAGGATGTTGTGACGTGGACGTTTTGTGGCTCCTGATTGGCTCAAATTAATCTATCTACGTGGACAGCTTTTGTGCTCTTGATATTCCCCTTTTAATATTAGTAGATGATTTAATTTTTCTTTTTTATGAATATTTTTTATCTTAAATTTTGATTATATAGTTTATGATATGTGTTTGTAAAGGCTCATAAACTCACGGGTAGAGTTTTTGAATTTTTTTTGTGAAACCTAATCCAATAACAAAACATTTTACTCCTCAACAACAATGAGACCAATCTAGCCAATATATATATGGTAAGTAATTGGTAAAAACCAAATACCCTAGTTAAGAATAAACTAAATACAATTTTTTGTCAACCAAACTAAACACAATCAATCACAATAATATCTGATATATAAAAATTTGGGAAACTTTCTAAAATGACCAATGTATCTTAGCTATTGTCCCTTTAGAACAAAACCAACTTTTAACACTTTTGGACAATGATTATCTTTACACTTTGTAAAAAGTAATGAAAAATACAAAACATAGTCTTAACATGCATGAGCATTGTGGGAAAATATATTTGTGAAAAAACTATTTTGGAAGTGAATTTCTAAAATGATATGAAAGTGTAGAAGATATGATCTTCCATCTACAGAGATTTAGAAAGAAGAATCCACTTTGAAAAACAATAATTTACTTAAGTTAGATGACGTAATATTTTTTTCCATCTTTCGTCATAGAATATACAATCTAATATTGTATTATTTTGTAATAGATGGCAGATCAGGTCGTCGTCTGCCTTTAACTTCACCTTTATTATTGGTAATATCTATTGGTAATATCTATTGGTAATGTCTACATTCTACTAAATTTGATGACGGGATGCCTAAGCTATTCCACTTTAGCAACAATTATTCAATCACATTGTATTAAAACTTTTTAAAATCCATTTTTATTAATATTCAAACTTTTCCTCAAATTTACATAGAATAAAAAACATTTCAAAATTTCAAATATATAATCACACATAATAATATAAATTAATAAATTTAACAAATTTAAAGTACATACTCCCTATGTAGAGCGGAATAAGCTCTAGTTTTATTAAAACATGAACATCCTTATTTTTTACGCCTACAATTACCTCGAATATTATTTAAAATGTCATTGGATCTCTTTTAAATATAAATCAAATTCTATAACTGTAACTAAAAAACTACTTCTAAGATGTATGCATATTTTGTAACATCACCCTTTAATTCCAAAATATTAGGACCCATTACTTTTAATATATATAAAAACTATCGACTACTGTTACGAAGTCCAATATATAGAAATTATGTTGTTTGAAAACAATAATATTGATTCTATAGTTTCAATAATATTATTTTCACTACAAAAATTAATGGAAATGAACTATATATGGTCAGTAGTTTAATTAATGTTTTAACATAATCTATACATTGAACCAGACTACTTTTCGGTCGTTGGGTTATTGGATTGTCCATGAATGAACTATGGTCAGTAGTTTAATTAATTTTAATATATAGTTTTAAATATACTAATATTAAAAATAAAATAAAAATCATGTTTAATAATATAGTAACGTCTTAAAATCTATATTTTATTTTTTCATTTCAAATTAAAAATTATTTAGATAATCTTATAACAAGTTGGAGTTACGACATATAACAAAGAATACAATAATATTAATACATTATTAAACCTACATGTAAGTTATCCATACCAGACGACTTACATGTAAATCGTCCATACCAGATCGAGTTTTTAATTTTACCAATGTACTTTTAAACCTAACCGGATCATTTACCGGACATATAAATACATTTTTTTAGTATTTCTCATGTTTTAAAGCGTTTAGCCGCCGTAAAACTCTAAAAATTGTAGTCTTGATTATTCTTTGGTAAGTCCTATGACAAGTCTTAGAAGACTTATCAAACGAGGTAAGTCGTATGACTTATCGGGGATTAATCGGAGCCTAGTTTTTAATAATCTTTTATTACAAATATAGAAATATAAAAATGCAATATGGATATAAACATTAAAACACATACATAAACATCGCAGAATGTTGTGGCGTAGTGGTGTCGATGTTGTTGACTCGAGATTGAGGTCAATGGTTTGATTGCTTGCCAGAACTTAAAAAATTTTACTCGAAATTTTTTTTAAAAACACAAAGCTCAACATCCCACATCGGAAACTCATAGCAAAGAGAAGGATGGAACACCTATATAAATACCACCAGATAGCTTCAGGCTTTACTCGTCATTGGGATTGGATAATAAGGCCCAAACAAAATAGTAAAAATTTCTCATAATTAAGCGGCCTAAAATCGATTTTAAAACCGATTAATTGCTTAATTTGCCAATTAATCGGTTAATTTGTTGATTATTCGGTTGTCTGTTTCAGAACACTGATTTTACCTGTAAGAGCATGTTTAATCCTAAAGGCTTAGGGGTTCTTAGCTTTTTTTTTCTTTTTTTTGATTTATAAAAAAGAAAGATTCATCACTCGCGGACCGCCACGTGTCAGTGGGGTACGTGAACAGTACAAAAACTTCTCAAGAGTCAGTTCTTGCAGAAAAGATTTAAGAGGTGGATTCTAAAAAAAAAGTAAATTTCACCCCTAAGAACCCTGCTAAGAGGTAGGGATAAATTTGATCTAAGTCGTCTGTTAAGTTTTCTCTACGGATGACTTACATGTAAGTCGTCTAGAGGAAACGAATTAGTATGTGTCAGAAATTTGATTTTTTTTTAGACAACTTATATGTAAATCATCCAAAAAAAATTAAAAAATTAATATTTTATTTTTTTAGACTACCTACATGTAAGTTACTTAGGCACTGTAGAGGGCTGTAGCTACCGGTTTAGATATGATTCGTGGGTGTTTCTTTTACATTATAGACTTACTCGTTTAATGAAGAACTGGTTCATTCAAGTTTCCGCACAAACAGATAATTGGATCTCGTTCCCATCTAAAAGCATTTGTCATTTTGTTGACTAACAGCGGTCTTGTCTAACCGTGGAACATGTATTTTCACTGAGTGTTTAATGATATTTTTATTTTGGTTGCTATGTACTCCAAGCACACAGAAGCTCAAACGAAAGTGACCCACCAAGAATCGAAGTTTCAACGCCTCATTAAACCATAAAAAAATTGGTATCAAAATCTTGAGTTTTTGGATGAATATGGAGAGAAAGTGAAAAATTGTTGTTTGTAGTTGATAAGAATGTAGAAAGGAGTGAGATAACGATTTAGGGGCATTAAGAGCTTCAAATTGGTTGTTCATGGTGGTTGGTGTATTGATGGCCATGGCAATCTTGTAAATACTTGAAGATGATGAGGTTGAGAGAGTAAAAAAGACATTTTCGAAAAGAAAAAAAACTAATGGTATTTTCTTAAATAATGTGAACTTGTGGGGTGAATAAAGAAAAAGAAAAATTCAAAAAAAAAATCATAGATTAGTTTTGTAGTTGACTTGAGTTTTTGGTCAATTTTGCTAATAGCCCTTAAAATTATTGATTTAAATACAAAATATTTTTAAATAGACAAATCCTTATAATTTAAAAATAAAAATAAAATTGTTAACAGGATTTTACATCATAAAATACACGCTTTAAAAGCGAAAATCAGAATCTAATTGCCCTTTTAAAAATATTGAAAGTAATCTCTAAAGATATGAAACCATGAGGTGTTATAATTTAGGTATTCAAGCTCAGTTTGATATACCTGCCAGGCCAAGAGCCTCGATTATCGATAGCTAATGATCAACTTGTGGTTTCAGGTTTGATGCAACAAAATCAAAGAGCATGGGACATAAGAAAGATCTCTGAAGTAGTTCACATGGAAGATGTCCCATTAATAACTCGCATACGGCCAAGAATCACAAGCTCCCCCGATATCCCAACCTGGATCTTTACAAGAGATGGACGTTTTACATGTAAGTCTGGATACCATCAACTTAAAAAAAATAATTAAGCAACTACTGAAGATCAAATTCCACAAAAGCTTTGGACATCTATTTGGAAT